>PVKA01010247.1:0-46744 GCA_004027165.1 Ctenomys sociabilis
TTTTATTTATTTATTAATATTATTTTCTAAATGTGTTTGGTTGTTACAGGGTCTCACGATGCAGCATGGACTCACAGTGACCCTCCTGTTCTTCAGCCTCCCCAGCACTGGGATTACAAGCATACACCACCATGCCCAGACTCTGTGGCCAGCTCAGTCAGCCCTGGGGTCAGGACTGGCAGAGCATGTGGTGCCAAGGGTCAAACCACTGCCCCTGCACTTGCCTAAGCTTGCCTAAGCAGGTGCTTTAGTCTGATGAACTATCTTGCTGGCCCCACAAACTGATTTTTAGATTAACTCAGTTTTTCTGCCCTAAAAGCTTAATTTACTTAGTCTTAGTTTCTCTAATCTTCAAAACTTTTTTATAACTTTTATCACAGAACCTCTCTGCACTGGTCTAACACAAATTTCCTTAAATTTGTGCAATCTGTCACAAGGAAATGCGGTGGTTATGATCAAAGCCTAAGAGAGAATCCTGGCCAGTGATCATGAGCCCATGTCTGTAAAGTGAAGATAATAATGGTATCTGTTTTATCAGGGTGTTGGAATATGAAGTGAGGTAATACATATTAAGCATTTACTTTGGTGGCTTTGCAATAGTAAGAACTTTGGTTGTTAATTAGTATCTTGTCCTGTGCATGCTCCTAGGAAATTGGCCACCCTGTTTGGTGGAATAGTTGGTACATCTTTTCTGGTCTGTGATAGTTGCCCATAGCCAGAGTATAAGTTGGAAGAAGAGGCATACCCCCTTCATGCCAAAGGAACATTCTGCTGTACACCAGCTCTGATATCAGTAAATAAGGGTGATCCATCTTGGTCTCTTGCAGCTGTGTTTCCCAAATCCCACAGACTCCAGCATTTTATACTTTTAATTCATGATCTCTTCTTCAGTTTGATAAACTCAGTCAGGATAATGGCCCTGAATGACTTTAAGAGTTGGAAATGTCTAGGAATCATCAAAGAAAATACCATGATAGTCACTGTAGATCTGATGATTCACACATTTTGTTGCACTCCAATACTCTTTTTGAAATTAGACAGTCCCTAAAACACAGTCAGAATTTCCATAAATATTTAACTAGACCAAATGGCCAGTCCCTAGACCACAACATGGTTTATTTGTACAATGTTGTTGGTTTTCATTTGTTTTATGTTTTCCTTGTGTCTTCCCATCTCCCATCAGTTATTGCATCTTTCCACACACGGCATGGGGGAGGAGGATTCCCAAGCTGGTGTTGGTTGCCCGACCATCTGTCAGCCCCAAGCAAGGAGGCCAGTTCAAGATGAAGAGGGGATAGATCTTGTCTGCTTCTTGGGACGAGTCCAAGCTCCCTCCTGGGGCCCCGACTTGAGGTTGTTCTCTGATATGCAGAGGAAAATGGCCAGGGAAGATTACTCACTTCTTTTTTTTTTTTTTTTTTTTCTTGTTTTTGAACTCACTCACATCCATGGTTTCTTCAGCTTTTGTGAAGTGGCCCAATGGCGTAGAGCTCCCCAGGCTTCCTGCAGCATGACACTCTCAGTGCTTAGGCTTCCTGGGGTGTATCCTTGGGGGGCTTTGGGAACTGTTCCTGTTTTTGATCTAAAGGAATCTACCAGGCAGAAAGCTAAGAAAAGGCCAGGAGTACTTGTGTCTGTCACTGCAAGTACACACACACACACACACACACACCTTGTGTACACATACATGATGTGAAAATCTCTGTCTGCCCTACACCACCTATGCCCTCAAGCCAAGTGAAACTGTTCTCAAGTTCTTACTAAGAAGGATATTCTGAAGGTGGAGGGAACAGAACAGAGAAAAAAAGGCAAGAGAACAAAAAGGAGGATGGAAGGAGACACTGCTGGTAGGGAAAGAAATTTTATTTTCAAGCTTTTAAGAGAATATTACAAACAACAGGGAGTTTTAAAAAACCCTAAAAACTAGTTTAAAAAAGTATTTGACAGTGTCCCTTTAATACCCAAGAATGACACAGCCACTGTGCAATGACAAGAAACTGCAGGTGACCACTCAGTGGCCTTCCCCAGCAGGAACAAGCAGGAGGCATCCAAAACCAGTGCTTCCTGTCAGGGCCCCTGGTCCCCTGCTTGTTTGCCCAGGAAGGACCAGGAACCCATAGCACCGAGTAGTGGCTTTGGGAGGGTCCCAGGCAGTGAGGAATACTGAGACTGGTCTCCACTCCACTCTCGGGGCTCATTGGCCAGCTTCCGTCCACACTGCAGCAGCCTTCCTGGGACACCCAGTGATTGGCAGTGGAGAGGCCTTGTGTGGGAGTCTGAGTCTAGGCCTGAGCCAAGGGGCGTACATAGCACTGAGCTGTCTCCACCATGGGTGGGTCTGAGTAGTTGGGAAAGTTATTCCTGGACTGACAGCGTGGAAGGTGGAGGCCACAAAAGCAGCACTGTGCTTGAGATAAACAGCCACTGGGAAGCCACACTTTTTTCTAAAGGTGTGTGTGTGTGTGTGTGTGTGTGTGTGTGTGTGTGTCCATGTCTTGTGTATGTGTTTCCATGTCCTGTAAACATCTTTTGATCCAAATCACCAGAAAATCAAGTAACAAGGGCACAGAAGAATAGCCATCTCCAAACCCATGCCTTCTTTGAACCCACCTGAAATTGGGAGTTCCAGCTGGGGAAGTCTCAATGGGAGGAGATATACTCCACTCTGGCCTCTCACACCAACACCTTCCCCCAGCATCAATCACCCCAGGATCCCAAAAGCCACTGGAGTCACTGGATTTTGCTTCGCAGTTGGGCCCAGAGCCCCAGAAGGCCCCAAGCCTATGTATCTTCCCTACCAGCCCAAGCTTGTCCAACCCCACCCGTGAATGCCCAGGAACACCTGCCAAGGAGAAAGAAAAAAGACTCCAGTATGAAAGGAGCGGGCTCCAAATACTGTTCCCCCTGGTTGCTTCTTTTCAGGGTACCACCACCCATTGTACCAACCTTGCCCCTCCAGCAGCCTCTCCTGGGTATCTTGCTTGTACAGGTGCACCTAGGTGGTTGTTTTCCTAGGTTTTGTTCCACCTGTCTGGCCCCTATTTGCTGATTTGTACTGACTTTTGTTTCTGTGGCCATTGGAGAGTGACACTGACTGATTGGTAATCATCAATGGCTCCAGATGCCAGTGCCCTCCAGCTCCACCCTCCCCGGCCCCCCTGGAGGCCCACCACCACCACTCGCTCGCGTCCGCTCTGGCTCAGGTGCTGTTGGCCACCCCACAGCTGCTCCCCAGCATCTCCTGGCCCAGCCTCTCTGCATACACACTCTGCCTGTCTCCAGGTCTCTGCTGTCACACTGTGGTGACTCTCATGACAAGCTCTCGACTGCTGCCCTGGGAGCTCCGTGGTTCTTGAGGTCTCAAGTGACTCAGGATGTGCAGGATGGTGTAAGCACAGTGGTGATGGGACAGAGGGTCTGAGGGGTGGCTGGCAGCCCGGGTGGGGCTTTCCTCAGGGACAGGGGTGCCAGCTGCCTCCTCCTCCTCGGAAGGGATGTTGGCCTGGGTGGATGAGGAGGTCCGGAGGTTTACCCTGCCTCCTGCCTTCTGTTCTTCCAGATCTTTTGCCTTGTCATAGTTCAGCACTTTCCACTGCTGGTTGACAGCCTGCCACCGTTTAAAGATGCGGTACACAGAGGGTCCCTCGTGGATGATGAGACCTGAGGTAGCCAGGATAGGACAAAAAACAAAGGCTAAGCATGAGAAGACGAGTCCCTGCCAGAGAACTGAGGGTCTCCCTTCGCTCACAGATAGGTAATTACTGGTTTAAGTTGTGCTCTTCAAATCTACCTTCCAGCTCTGAATCACTTGGTTTCCACCCCTCGATTCCTGGTGCTTGACAAATAGTGGTGTGGAGAAGGTGGCAGGACCTCCCTACCAAGCTGACGAAACACAGGGCACCTGTACACAACACCTTTGCCTACCTCTTCTACTCTATTCACTCCCTTCCTGGCTTGACACAATCCAAATTATGCCCCTGAGGCATAATGTAAACAGCACCCACTATTTAGCAGATGTTGAATGAATTGTCTGCCTTTAAAAACAATGCAAGAGAAACCCTGTGGTCATTTCATACCTGCCAAATGGCGTCTGAAAATTTATGGACTACATCTTTGCAGAGATATTCCAAAGCTATTGAATACAAACACCCCAGGAAAGAGAATGCTGGTGCAGTTATACTGGCCCAGTTAGTGAGAGAGTCAAAGCAAACCAAACCAGGCACCAAGGCAACTGAGGGTTAATGGTGCACCCACTGTGGGCCAGGCCTGGTGATACAGCAGTGGTGAAGACAGATAACCAGTCTGTCCCAGGAGCTGCCAAATGTTGTGAGGAAGAAAAGGTGGGGTTAAAGAGCCACTGCCTGCTGGTGTTGAGGGTTTTGTTTTGGACGGGCGCTGGGAAAGGCTTTGGGAGGGGGTAATGTTTAAGTTGAGACTTAAATGCTGAGAAGGGAGGAGGCATCCGTGCCTGCAGAGAGAGCTCATCAGTCATAGGAAATACAAGTGCAAACGCTAGGAGGTGGGAATGGAACAAGGTGGGAATGAAAGGAAAGCCAGGATGCTTACTCCAGGGAAGGGGAGGGGAAGCAAGCAGAAGCCAATGCATAGGTGGGTCATGTGGGCTATTTGGATTTTATACTGAGAGTAGTGGGAAGCCATCGAAGGATTGTAACTAGGGGGCTCATGCAACTTGATCTATTTTCAAAAACTTCTGAAGTTCTCTGGCTTATGTGGGCACAAGAGCATGGGGAAGCTGGGCATGGTGAAGCATCTCTGTACTTGGGAAGCAGAGGCAGGAAAATCACGAATTTGAGCCTAGCTTGGGAAGTTAATGACCTAGTGAGACTCTCTCTCAAAAATAAAAAAAATAAAAAAAAAAGAGGCTGGGAATACATCTTTGTGGGAAGGTCCTAGGTTCAGTATCCATGACTGCAAAAAAAAAAAAAAAAAAAAAAAAGGGGAAAATTAAGAAATGATACAAACATTGATGTTGGAAATGGCAGTGGCTTAGGCTGGGGTTGTACCAGTGGAGAAAATGAGGTATCAGGGCTGGCCAAATACCTTAGTGGATTGGGCCAGGGTTCCATCCCTGTGCCTGCCATGCCAGCCCCACCCCCGGGGAGTGCTGAGGTGGCAATAAGACTGGGTGTGATGGTTCACACCCGTAATCCCAGCACTTGGGAGGCTGTAAACAGGAGAATAACTAGAGTCTGATCTAGTAGTGAGACCCTGAACATTCTGTAGAGCCTTCCCTAAAATACAGAAAAAAAAGAGAGAGAGAGATATCATTGGGGCAGGATGTATGTTGCAGGTAGGGGTCGACGGGTTGGCTGACAGGTAAGGAACAAAGAGAAATCTCTCATAAGCATCTACCTGGCAAACACAAGGTCCTGAGTTCAGTCCCTATTACCAAAAAAAAAAAAAAAAAAAAGGGAAAAAAAATTAAGGGGCAAGGGGGGATAGCTCAGTAGAATAAACATTTGCCTGGAATTGCAAGGGCCTGAGTTCAATCCCTGGTTCCAAAAATAAAACAACAACAAAGAGAGAGAGACAGACAGAGAGACAGAGACAGAGACAAAGAGAGAGAGAGAGAAAGAGAGAGAGAGAAATCCCTGGGAAACTCTGAACTGTACTATATATATATATATATATATATATATATAGTACAGGGTCTATAGGTTCTCATTATGTAGATCTGACTTGTAGTGATTCTCCTGTTTTCAGCCTCCCAAGTGCTGGGATTACAGGCATGTGCCACTATGCACAGCTCAGCTGTCTCACTGTGCCCTGGAGTGGGGCGGGCACAGAACATGGGGGGTTGAACCCCAGCCACTGTGTTCCGCCTAAGCAGCACTTTAGTCTGCCCAGCTATCTGGCCAGCCAACTCTGAACTTTTGACTTCAGCTACTAAATAAGTAGGGGCACAGGGGCAGAATGACATTGGAGCAGCAAGGCTGGTTGGGGACATAAGCACAACCAGATTCCAGAACACAAGCACCAAAGAATTCTCAGGCCCCCTAAATAGACTTCTTGTGAGAACCCATGAGATGTGGTTGGACAAAAGGACAGAGACACCATGGAGAGCTCACTGCCAAGGCTTTCCTCACAGGTTTGTCTCCCATGATGTCCTCTTGTTTTATTTTAATTTTTTTTTTTTTTTTTTTTTTTTTTTTTTTTTTTTTTTTTTTTTTTTTTTTTTTTTTTTTTTTGTCTTTTTGAGACAGGGTCTCACTGTGCAGTTCAGGCTGGCCTTAAGCTCACTTTGTAGCTCAGGCTGGTCTCGAACTCATAACAATCCTCCTGCCTCAGCCTCCCTAGTGCTGGGATTACAGGCCTGCGCCACCACGCCCGGCAAAATAGTATCAACTTGTTTCTTTTTTTTATTTTTGGCAGAACTGGGGATTGAACTCAGGTCCTTGTGCTTGTTTATTTTAATTTTTAAGTTCTCTTCCCTTTTGTTCACCCCAAATTCACTCTACAGACCCAGTTTCTCCCTTACCCTTCACTGAGGTAAACTTTGTCACCATTTGTGCTTGTCTTGTTTGATTCTTTGTTTGAGACAGAAAGAACTTGGAATAATATTTAGTTAGCAAGGAGGCTCCCCAATAACAGTTGAGATATGGAGGGCGCCAGGGTGGGTGGTGTGATGGTGGCAGTGACTGTGTGAGCTTGCTATGGCAGCTGCAACAAATGGCTATGCATTAAAACAACACAAAGAGATGTTCTTATAGTTCTGAAGATTAGAGTCTCTGGGCTACACTGAAGGGGCCATCAGGGCTGTTTCTTTTTGGAAGTTGTGAGGGAGACTATTTCCTGGGCTTTCTTAGTTTCTAAAGCTTGCCTGCATTTGGTCCTCCTTGCATCACACCGTTTCTTTTTCTGTTGTCATAACCCCTGATGCTCTTATGCCATCAGATCTGTCTTTGGTTCTCTTTTATAATACTTGTCATTCCATGTAGGCCCCAGTAATTATGATAATTGCCCCATTTCTAGATCCTTAAATTAATCATATCTATAAAGTCCTTTAAGGTAATATTAATGGGTGAAGGATTAGGACCTCACTGTCTTTGGGGACCATCTTTCAGCCTACTAGAGTGATTAACGGTTCTATTCTCGGTGTAGTGAATTGGAGATTTCTGATGAAAATCTAACTGGAATTTCAGGAGGGAAGTTAAACATGTGACTTGGAAGCTTAGGAAAAAGCCTGGCCTAGAGACGGAAGTCTTGGGTGTAGAGGTAGAGCTGTGGTTTTAACTTATTTTGGCTCACATTTCAGTCCATGGTCAGCAGGCTCCCAAGGAGACACAGCACAGCTGAGGTGCCTGGTGGAAGACAGCTGCTCATCTCAGGGAGTTAGGCAGCGCAGAGTGAAGGGAAGATTCCAGAAGAGAGGGACATCTTTTCTGGTCACACCTCCAGGGACCCACCCTGCTGAGTGAGAGCTGTAGTAGCCACTCACCTGCCACACACATGAGGCACTTGGGACTATTTTAAATCTAAAACATAACAGGGGTTTTTTTCTTAAGTAGGATTATGTATCCTTGTAAAAAAGCTTGCCAGAGTTGGTTCTCTCTTGACCTTCTCATATCTTGTCATGAAGGATGAAATCCCCCATCAGATGATCCTGCATTTCCTAGGCTCAGGAATTGTGGGGTTTTCCAGACTCCAGAGTAAATATATAAATCTGTAGTTCTTTTTTTTAATAAATTACCTAGTCATACCAACTATGCTGTAACAGCACACACACACACACACACACACACACACACACACACACTGGTAGATTGTGAAGCTTGGAACTATCTGACTAATCTTAGGAAAAAAGGAGGGCCACTGATAGAGCCCTGGGCTTCTGAGGTGTAGCTGTTTGGTGGAGGGAAAGCCAGCTAAGGGGGAAGTAAAGAAGCACTCAGGCGAGGCAGAGGCAGAACCAGCAAGTGGGGAGAGCCAGAGTCCAGAGGAGGATGTTTCAAGGGTGTAGAGGCATGATGACTCTTTTAAGTGGGAAAACCAATAGTTTTTATAAAGTGCATTGCATTTCATGCATCACTCATTAAAGTGGAATGGATGAGGGAGGATCTGTTGGATACTGTGGAGAGGGAGAAATAATTGTCTTTATTGGTAAGATTACACAGTGTGGTAGAATCATCTGATTTTGTTGAGTACCTTTGTGAGTTTGTGGCCCCAAATCTGAAGCATCCAGTTGCTGGATGTGTAACGTTTTCTACACATCCACTGCTTGCTCAGGTGCTTGTGTGGAAGGCTGTGTCTAACAAGCTTAAACTCTGTTTCTGGGCTAGCAGACAATTACGGCAGTTTGCAAGGGAGCAGTTATGACACTGGTTTGTGGAACTTGTGTGAGGAGGAAACTCACACAAGTTTTGGTAACTGAGGATACCAAATTTATAAGAAAAAGTGGACAGAATACATTCTTTGAGTCTTCACCTGCAGGACAACAGAGTAATGGAGAAAAGCCAGGAGGTCCTCAGGAGGCTGGAGTCAGTGAACTATGAAGATTGGAGGATTAGGGACAGAGGACAGGATGTTTAAATCCAAATTTTAAAAGTGGTGCTGCTACTGGTCTAGGGGGTACACACTTGATTAAGGGCTAAGGTGGGCTGAAGGAAAAGATCTTTGGAGAATTAAGAAGGCCAAGGAACTGGTAGATTATCTGCAACAGCTAGCCCCCATGTTATTGGGCAAAATATTCCCTTTTTATAACAAGCATATTTTAATGTTCCCTTTCCTACTCCAAAAGGAAATTCAGAAGATATTATAAGCTGCTTGATTTTTTTAAAAAAGGAATTAACAGAATGCCTTAATAAATAATCTAAAGGAAACAAAGGGAAGTCATTGATAATAAAACATCATGAATTTCAATATAAATGCTGAAGCAAAATTTCATTACAAAAGAAGCCAACAAACCCTATCCATTTGAAACTGCTCCCAGGGGAATGGTACTCTACAGATGCTGAGACAGGATGTTGGGAGGAAGTGCTGGGCCACCGGCATCATGGACTGTAAAGGCAGAGCGGATGTCAGAGGCCAACATCACTAAACGAAGAGAGGAGGAAAAGAAAGAATGCATGAAAGGGCTGGGGTTCCTGAAAGACAAAGAGGAGAGGTGGAGTGGTGCTGATGGTGGGGAAGAAGACACACATGGCCCCAGCTCCTGGTCCCAGAGTACAGTATGTGTCAGAAAGAACAGCTACCACCAGAGACAGCCATGAGTGAAATGGTGTCCTCAGAGACAGTCATGTTTCCATCAAAGGAAGATGAAAGAAAGGCACAGAGAAGTTGCTTCTATTGCAGACAGAGGGCAGGATGGAAAGACTGAGAAGACAGGATGAACAAACAGGAAAAGGATGACTGTCCTGGGAGTGAGGGTGGGTGGGAGGCCGCCTTCTATGCTGGTGGTGTGATGACTGGGAATGTGAGGCATGATGGGACTTCTGCAGAGAGAAACAACTCTGGAGGAGCCTGCTCACCAGAGAAAAGGTGACAAGTTGCCTTGACCCCCCAGGGTAAAGCAGAGGGAGTGGATGGGAAGAGCTCTAAGCTCTCCCTGCTCCAGTGCATCAGCCCATGCAGTCTTTAGGGACGGGGGGCAGGCCCCACAGCCACTTTTCCTCCAGTATTCTAGCACTTTGCTCAATAGGCCTTGAAGGATGCACTGAGAGGGAGACAGAGTCTTGGCATTTTCTAGCTTCTCACTTGGGTCCCACCCCTTTAAAGATCAGATGAAAGAGTAGGGCTGTTTTCTCCAGGGGACAAACCCAAAAATTAGACACTCAAATTGTCCCTGCAATTTTAGAAGGGTACATAAATCACTGAAATCCTGTGAGTCCCTGATTTGGTCTGAGATTCTGTGCAGGGAGCTTTCCTCTGTCCCATGCTCTCACCCTCTCTTAAATGTGCCAACCCTGTGTGCTCTGTTAACCCCTGGTGCTTGTGCAGCTGGGGAACTGAAGTTGTTCTTTTGTTCCACTAGACAACAGTGCTTGTGTGAACTATACTCCCTGTCTTGCAGATTGTAGGCTCCTGGAGAGCAGGACCAGGTGAGGTGGGGTCGCTGGCCACTGCCACAGCACAGGGAACCTAAAGAAGCCTTGGAGGAGGTAGAGGACCTGAAGCCTGAGCAGAGAGGTGCAAGCACTTCTGAAGTTCCAAACTAACTCTGCAGTTAGAGTCACTACGCTTGATTTCAAGCCAGCTTCTTGATCAGACAGCTTTGCCCTGATTGAAGAGGGTGGCTTGAAGCTTTAGTATAAATGCTGCCTTTTAATTATCTAACTAGCATTCAAGAAGTAATTAAACCATTTTAATGGGTGGGTGGCTGAAGGGCAGGAATGCATACCTGTTTTTCTAGATAACACTTGTTTGGCAAAAGTAGGAAAAACACGAACTACCTCTTTCCCATCTACTCCTCTCAGCCCTTCCTCTACCTCTTGCTCTACAAATTACTTATTGATTCCATGGATGACAGATTTTTCTTTTAATAAGGAAGAGGGCTGGAGTCATTTGAGAGAGGTAGGTGACTCAGGCAAGGGTGAAAATCTGGAGAAGAAGAAGGGATAGCAAATGGCAGTGGGTAGGAAAGGTAGGCTCGACTTAGATGAGGGGGAAGGCAGTCATTAGTGAAGGGAAGAGAACAGTAGTAGAGGAAAATGGGAAACTAAGATTCATGGCGAAATCAGAAGCAGTAATTTCTCATTCAGGCATTTTCTGGAATTTTCTATTTATTTTCACAGTAACCAAATACAATGCACCCTATGCTGAGGAAAACCCAGTTCCCGAAGAATCGCCAACTTCACCTTCCTGACATGTCTAACTTTCAGGCCTCTTCCTCCTCTCCTAACTGTAGGCTCCAGGGCTACAGAACTCTGCTGTTCCTACACTCCCCGCTGTGCCCAGTGTCCAGCTGAAGTGGCCCTTTGCCTAGCCCAAGAGGATGGGAAGAAGAAGCAGCAGCCTGAGTGGGGGCTTCCAGCTGCACGGGTCCCTGCTCCCCTACCCATCATGACAGCAGGGAGCTTTGCCCTGATACCACAGTCCTCCCCGGCTGCATTTTGGCTTAGAGGAGCAAGCTATAGCTTACTTCAATCCAGTTAGTCTACCCTCAGCACCTGCTATGCGTGTCCAGGAGCATCTGGGATAGAAGAGAACCCTGGTCTCTCCATGTATGGAAACAACAGGCCACAGCTAACCCAGAAGCCTGGAGGGAGGCCTCTCATGCCCTCAGTAATGTCTGAATTCTTCATCTCTGGCTATAATCCTCATTTAAGTAGCATAAACGTTGCCAGCAGTGCTCTAACAGTGCTTTCAAACCGTTAGCAAGCATCAGAATCTTTCCAGCATTCAGTGAAACAGAGGCCAGATGCCCACTCTGGGGAGTCTGGGTCAGCGGGTGGGGGGCAAAGCCTGAGAATCTGCCATCCCAGAGGCCTCAGGGGGCACCCATGCTGCCTGCGGGTGGCCACACTGGAGCAGCACCTCCTGACACAGCGCTTGGCCCCTGTCTACCGCTTCACAGCAGGCTCTATGTATTTTCTTTCTTTTTTTTGTGGAGCCAGGGATTGAACTCAGACCCTTGCGCTTGCCAGGCAAGCACTTACTCAACTGAGCTATCTCCCCAGGCCCTCTACATATTTTCTTAAAAAAAAAAAAGCTTTAAGTAAATTTGGAAAGTACTCTTTGTAGTATGAAAATGTGGGCAATGGAAGATATGGATCCTTTCTCTCTCTCTATTTTTTTTTTTTTTTTTTGTCTTTTTGAGACAGGGTCTCACTATGCAGTTCAGGCTGGCCTTACGCTCACTTTGTAGCTCAGGCTGATCTTGAACTCACAACAATCCTCCTGTCTCAGCCTCCCGAGTGCTGGGTTTACAGGCCTGCGCCACCACGCCCGGCTTCCTTTCTCTCTTATACGCAAAGATGTTTGGGTCCCACACTGGAGAGTCAGCTCACTCAGCAACCAACACAAACTGGGCATAGAATATGTATCACTACTAGCCTTGTTGCTTTAGGTAAGTGACTTGTTCTTTTGGGGCCTCAGTTTTCTAGTCAGTGAGTTGGGTTGGTATGTCCTTCCTCATGGATGGGATTAGAGGAAGTCCTGCATGCTGTGCCTGATGCACACTGAATACTCCAGGACACATGGTTTTAACACAGTGGGTAAGAATGGAGGCTTCAGAATCAGTGCCCTTGGGTTCTAGTTGGAAGACCTTAGGGGATTCACCTCTTATCCTCAGCTCTGTCATCAGAAAAGTGGGCTTTGTAGATTCTTTTTTTTTTTTTTTTTTTTTTTTTTGGCAGAATCAGGGATTGAGCTCAAGCCCTTGCACTTGCCAGGGAAGCTCTTATTATACAGAGCCATCTCCCCGGCCCCTTTGAAAACTGGGCTTTGTAATAGCAACTATGTCATAGAGTTGTACAGAGAAGATAATATAAAGTACTTTAGGTATATAAAAGCATTTTCTATAGTACTTGGAACTGTGTAAATATTGGTTGTTATTTTATCATTATTTATTAGGTAAGTACCACATGATTTCATCTTACATAAATACTAAGTAAATATAAGGCTATTTTGGTATCACTGGGAAATGCCAGCCTGGCAATGCCACCACCCACTGAGCCTTCTCCAAGGGGCATCTTCACGCCCCTCATAGATGTGGCCAGGCTCTGCTTCATATGAATTATTATAGAGTTGCCAAAGTAATTGGTATATGCAGAGATGCCAAAACTTCTATATCCCAAGACTTTTGTCTTTTAAAACCCTTGACACTGGCTAGGTGTGGTGGTGCACATCTGTAATCCTAGCCCTCAGAGGCTGAAGCAGGAGGAGCGCTCCAAATTCAAGACCAGCCTGGACTACAAAATGAGTTCAAGGTCAACCTGAGCTGCCTAGTGAAACCCTGCCTCAAAAAGACAAAAAAAAACAAAACAAAACAAAACAAAAAAAAAAAAACCTTGAGACTTTAAGAATACCCTTTGGAGCCAGGAAATTTTCTCCTATCAGACTGTCCTAGCTTAGAATATTTCTGGAAATTCCTGAATGGAATAAATTCTCTGATAGAGATAGCTAACTGTCCCCTAAAAATCCAGAGAAGGTGAACGCACAGTAACACTGAGGGGAATGTGAATCAGGCCAAGGCTTACAAGATAGAGAAATTGTATGTGTGCATGGCTGGGAGGGCCCACCTTGCTCAGGCTCCCTTGCTTTCTGCTCACTAGAGGCGAGAGACGTCCAAGTCCTAGAGGGCTGCAGAGCTGTAAGATGGAAGGAGCCTGAGTCCCAGAGTCACCATGTGGAGGGGAATCTCCCATTGCTCAGGAACTTCTTCACAGACGGTTGGGTGCATACTTACATCTACAACTGTGTCATCCATCTACCTGTGTATCTGTAACTGCTGCTGTTACCCTAACAAATGCAGCTGCAGTGCTGGTGAGCGGCCATGAAGAGCAGTTTGGGGCTCAATGACATGCTTCACGCGATTTTTCAAATGTGCTGATTGACTTGTTTGACAGCTACCTTATTTGTCAGATTGAGCCTATTTTAAACCACAGACCACCCCTGGAGAGATATGGCACTCCTACATTTGTTTTGTGCAAAGGACAGTTCTCAGGAGATTTTTCTAAAATTTTATGAGTTTTGTCAGCACAACTGGAATAAGTGAGGAACCTCCCACAGGGTCTTCTTTGAAATGGACAGTACTATCTTGATGCATCTTCTTCTAAATAAGTTGCAGGCATCCTCTGGCCATCCAGCAGTTCCACTGTGCAGAGGGGTGGCTGAGTACTGGATGCCTGGGTGGTGGGATGTGAATTAACAGTTAGCCCAGAAACCCAGTAGGCCACAAGGCAGAGAACGTGGACTGAGCGTCGTTGAGCTCTTTCTGTTTTTTTGATGCTTCTCATGTTGGTTATTGCCCTGCCCCTGGACATTTGGGTCAGACATGACAGCCCCACACATCTGGGGATTTCTCTCAGCTGTGACTGACACCCTGTCAGAGTCCTGTTACCTCACAATGGAAGTAGCCTCTAAATGATATCAGACCTGAAGGGACCTGAAGGTTGCTAGTACAACCTTCTCACTTTAAGCTTACTTTGTAAGCTTCTCATTTTAGACATTTTATAGATAAGGAAAGTAGTCCTAGACAGAGGAAGTAACCTGTCCAAGGTCACAAAGGTCATTTGCAGGTAATCTAGTCTTCCCCCCTTACCTACTGCACCAGCCCGCCTCTTCCATAGTTTCCAAGTTTCCTAATCGTTAAGTTAACAGGATTGACAGGTGAGGTCATTTTTCAGCCAAAAAGAGGAAAGGAAGGAAGGAATCTTTGCAGCATATTTTTGTATTTGAGTTTGTGAATTAAATTAAGTTTGAATTAAATTTAAAGTTTGAATTAAAATTAAGTTTGAAATAAATGGTTTTCTGATCTTGATACCTTCTCTCCTATTTTCTATAAAATGAAATTTAATTAAGTTTTTGTGTGTATGTTGCTGGAGATCGAACCCATGGCCTCATGAACGTTAGGTTTGTGCTCTGCTACTGAGTTGTCTCCAGCCCTAGCCCTTTGAGTGAAAATTCCATCTCCGTATTGCTGCAGGTAGGGATTAGGTATCTCTACAACACTAGAAAGCATATCAAGGGCCCACACACAGAGGATGCCTGAATGGAAACTGTTCCCGTTATATTGCTGACTACCATATTCCACTGCTCTACAGTTTTGGAAGCAACCTCAGAAACATTCCTCTGTCCTTCACCACCCTTTACATACTTACAAGTGAAAAGCCAACACTTTTTCAGAGTTGGTTTTTTAATGGCTAATCTCTTAGGTATGTGGAGTGAAAAAAGCCTTTTGGTACCTAAGACTTTACTTAATTTGCTCTTGTTAAATTCTAATAACTTGGCCCACTGGAGCAGAGAATGCTCCATTTGTTTCTCGGAGGCCCTGTCAGCCCCCTGGACACCATGGACAGTGTCATTAGAGATGACAGAGAGGAGGTGAAATGAAGCCATTAGATGTAATCAGATCTACTTAGTGAGACAACGCAGGGAGGAATCCAAAACCTTCAAGAAAAGGTGCTTCTCCAAAAAAAAATACACTCTTGGGCTGGGGAGATAGCTTGGCAGTCTAGGCACCTGCCTGGCAAGTACCATGTGGTACCATTTGGACCCCTAGTACCACATGCTGTGCTGGCCCTGGAACCCTGGGCACACCATGTCAGCCATAGAAACCTGGCATAGTGGCACATACTTGCAATCCCAGTGCTGGGGAAGCTGAATAAGAGGATCACTATGAGTCTGAGCTTCATAGAGACCTTGTTCCAAATAAATAAATGAATAAAATATTTATATCTTTATTTTGTTTATTTATTTTTTGGTGGTACCAGGGATTGAACTCAAGACCTTGCCCTTGCCAGGCAAGCACTTATTACACTGAACTATCTCCCTGGCTATATGGCTATATATATATATATATTTTTTTTTAATTAGACTCTTAATTATGTGAGGACATGGACCAGATTAATCAGCCTCCACCTCCAGCCTCTGACTGGATTAGGGCTGCAACAGTCTCAGCAAACACTCATTGAGTGTCCCCTGCCTCCTAACCTGGTCACTGGTACTGTGGATGTGCCTGACCCTTTAACACTCGTCAGTTACTTGGACTTCTCAGCTAACATTAAGGATTTTGTCCCTTCTCACAGGTGGGAAAGGAAAACCATGAGAGGTTATGCAACTCAGAATGACAGGGGTAAAGAAGCTGACTGAGAGGTGATCCCAACCCCGAGGCCATCCTGGCCTGCCACTCCCACTTTTCTGTAAACCCTCCATTCTGAGTGTAGGCATCCGTTTCCTCCTATTTTTCTAATTCTTTGTCATATCTATTCATTAAATATTTAATGCTCCCCAGTCCTCTGTCCTTAGCCACTTTCTTTCCTCATCTGTTAGCTCATCAAACCCCACAGCTTTGACATCTTCATCATGTTGATCTACAAATTTGGTTCAAGTTTTATCCAACTACCCCAACAGGCAGCACCCCCTTCCAATCACTCACCAACTCTCACCAGGACTGGACCTCTACCCTCAAAAGTGGGGGACAACCTCTCCTTCTTCTTGGCACTGCCAGCCCCTCTCTGCTGCCCATACTCTCCCCCATGTGTTTTGTTTTTCTCTACTGCTAACTCTTGGCTTACGACATTTGCCTCTCTGCCTGCATGTTAGGCTTAAGGTGGTCTTTTTGTCTTGATGCCCTTGCTAAGGGACATACCCCATGTGTCCTTTTGTTCCAGCCACTGCTAGCTCCATCCTCATCAAAGCTGTGGCACTTAATCCCCACTCAAGCCTGACCCCTGGGCCTCTCACAGCTTTGGAAGGGTCTGGACAATTCTGTCAAGTCTACATCTTATATGTACCTCAAGGTCACCCCTGCACTTCTTGTCCACCGCCACTGCACTGTAGCTCTTTGCTTTCTGCTTGGACTGCTAAGCATTTCTTTGCTGGACTCCTTTACCTACATTCTGCCTGCTTCTAGCCCATCCTTCCCAAAATCGCTAGAATTATGGCTTTAAAAATTCATATCATATCAAACTTGTTTCCTGTGTAAAATTCCACCAATGCTTCTTCATTCTCAGCATGGTAGGTAAAGTCTGAGTTCACAGCACATGATTCATGACCCTCTGGAATTTTCCCTCTGCCAACCTCCCCAATCTCACTGATCTTGGCCAACCTCCCACCTGGCTCTTTCCATCAAGTCCTACAAACTCTCCCGAAGTTTCCCAAGCATACTTTTTTTCACTTTGTCTGTTTCTGTGCACGCAAGTTCCTCGGCATAGGATAGACTTTGATTTCTTTTCTGAAACCAGGTCAAGGACAGGGTTTCTTCCTTCCATAGTCTCCTTGGACTCCCTGGGAGGTACTTGCTCTCTGCTGTCTTCTACCTTCCTGCCTGCCTTGTACAGACTCCTACTGTGTTATCATGATTTCAGACTGTGAGCTCTTTAAGGGTAAGAGATTGTGTCATATTCAGCTCTTTGTTAACACTGCCTAGTTTAGGGAATAAGACAAGCAGCAACCAGGAGGTTCAGTAGGCATCTACTAAGTGAGTGGATGTGATGATCCCAGTCCCTTCTGATTCAGATTCCTCATCCTTGTGTCCGCTCATCCTATGTCCAGTCTTCCCCCACAGACCTTACTACCTCTGGATCAGTGACTTCTTCCCCTGCCTCTCCCACAAGATATGAGGTCCTCTAGAACGGGTATTTTTTAATGAGTGAATGGTTTTCCCATATTCATAGTAAGCAGCAGACTTAGTTTTCCCCAACCCCAAACACATTTCACCATTGTGCCTCACAGAAAGATAAGCCATCTCTTTCTACTGGTGTCTCTAATGGCTACACTTGTGTCAACTTGCCTGACTTGTAGGGATTGGTGGGACAAAATTCTAAGTGTGTTTGGGTGGGTTAAGGACATATGACCTTGGGTAATATACATGGTTTATAGCCACTTCCTCTGTTTCTATTTCCTGCTCTGCTTCCTGTCCACCAAGGACTATGTAGCTTTGTTCCATCATGTCCTTCTTCCAGGAAGTCTCTGCCTTAGAGCCAGCTAACCATGGGCTCTTTCCTCAAAAATGTTGAGCCAAACTAATCTTTTACTCTTTGAAGTCGTGCATGTCAGGTAATGTCACAGAAATGAGAAAGCTGAATGATCCAAATAGGGATAGCCAAAAAAAAAAAAGAGAAACAACAATAACTGACCCCCTGAACCTTGAACTCAAGACAGGAATAAGTGGGGCTCCCTGTTGTGGTTATGACAAGGTGTTATGGTTTGTGTATAATTGTCTCCCAAAAGTCTCATGCAGTCATGGGGTGGGGACTTCTAGAGTTTGCGATTAGCTCATGATCTATTGGGATTATGGGTGATCCAAGGCTGGGATTATGAGTGTTTCTACTTCCCCCATCTTGGGGCAGAAAGCCTGAATGCAATTTAAGAGAGACAGACTTCCTCTCTGTAGCCATTGTTGCTACTACTCCTCTAGCTTGCTCTTGCTTTTTGCCATGGCTATGGCAGGTTGCTCTCTGCCATGTGCTGCTCTTCCCTGGAGCCAGTTGAGTATGGACTGAAGCCTCCAATAACTGTGAGCTAAATAAACCTTTCCTTCATTTTGTCAGGTATTTGATGCAGTAAAGAGAGAAGAGTAACTGACACACAAAGTTAACTTCCCCAGAGCCTTTGTTTCCCCAAATTCTGCCATGTTACAGTATTGTCTGAGTTCTGGGAGCCCATGATTGGTGGGTGCAATTTTACAAAGCAATCAGAGGTGACATAGGCAGCAAAAGGTACCCTGGAATTGGAAATAGAGTTTTTTGACACCATTTTTAGCTCTTCCATTTGCTTAGCTGTGTGACCTGGAATCAGTTGCTAGAAGCCTTTCATCATCTTTTAAATATGGATTGTATATTTACCCAGCTTATCTTTTAGGACTATTGTACCCTTCAATGATTTCTGAAAGAGATTAGGTAGTCTATTCTGTCTGAAATACCTTACATTTGACTTTTACAGTGGCTTCCACTGGACTAAGAATTTTGACTCTAAACCCAAGAGATGCTTTGCCTATAAGGGCAGCTTGCACCACTAAACACACAACCTTTGATATGCCCAAGTCTGGAGTCGGATTTTAACCTTAGAACTGTGTGCTGCAGCAAACAGGAAACTCAGACCTTCCTGGCAACCATTTTAGGTAAAGCCCTTTGATAAGCACTAAAACCATTCTCTGGCAGGGACATCACTCTGGAGTCTTCTCGTTGAGCCCTGATGCTCCTGCGTGCCAGCTGGGTAGAAACAGCCACGAATGGGCCTAAGAGGCTTCAAAAGCAGCAACCTGACCCTGTCATAGTCTCTGCACCTTCCTGGTTCCAGGGCAGAGAGTATCTGCTATTGAGGCCTGATGGAGTTTTTCTGCATCTGCATTAATCAGACTTTTATTGCTGGGACTGTATATCCAACACTCACATCTTACAGGAGGAGATATTTAATTTGGCTCACAGTTTTAGGGGACTCAGTCCCTGGCTGGATAGTTCTGGGGAAAGAAGCTCATGGCAGAAAGGCATCATGGGGTGAAGCTGCTCAGTTCATGGCAGCTGAGACACAGAGTAAGGAGACAGTGCCAGAGTGGAGGGGACAAGGAGCTCAATCTAGATGTCAAGATCATGCCACCCACAAGTGTGCTTTGCTAGTCCTCTGAGCGGCTCCCAGGCCAGCCATGCTGACAGCCCACCTTCACCATCACAAATTCACTCCCAGTGTCGTGAACTCTCCCTGGTCATGTCACTTCAATAAAAAAGATCGTGTGTGCAAAGATTCATCACAGCTTTCCCTTCTATGTTATTTACTCTCTGTGGTCACTTGCAGTCTCAGGGGACAAATTACTCATAGGACCAAAGAACAGGAAGTCCAGAGAATCATACCAGCAGGTGGTTTTATTCCTCTTCTTCTACTCCACTTCTTGAGCTAACTAGGGCTAGATTCCTTTTCCTCTCTTTTGATGATACTGTTTTTATCCTGGTGATGAACTGTTCATCCCTCCAAGGATTTGGAGATGGATTCTTTCACCCAACATTTTTCTAACCAACCTTTCCAGGGGACTCTGGATATTATGTCAAGTTGGAGACTATATCCACTCTGGATCTCACCTCATTGCTCCCTAGCTAAGAAACAAAATTTAAACCAGGGTGTGGAGGGAAGTGAAGACTGCCTAGTGGTGCGAAACCCAACCTGACATCCTATACTCCCTTAAGGAACTCTGATGCCAAGTTGCTCACTAGCAGTGCTTGAGAGTCTAGGTATCTAGTTTAGCCTAAAAACAAAGATATTCCTGATTGCAGCATCCACTTGGTTCTCTCTCCAGAGAGACCCCCACCAGCTGTATATTTTTGCATTTAATTGTATAGTGGTATGAATTTTTCCTCTAGTGATCAGAATATTTCAGAGGAGGTGTGATCTTTATATCTCACCCTTGAAACCACTATATTGGGCTGGGGAGATAGCTCAGTGGTATAAGTACCTGCCTGGCAGGTTCAAAGGCCCAAGTTCAGTCTCTGGCACCACATGCCATGTCAGCTCCACATGCCATACCAGACGTGGAAATGGGTGTGGCGGGACACACTTGTAATCCCAGCACTAGGGATGCTGAGACAGGAGGATCACTATGAGTCTGAACTGTGAGACACTGAACTGAGACTCTTATTCTGCTGCCTCAAATAGTCTACGATAATTCCCTCACTCTCAATATTTTATGATCTGAAAAATGGGAAGAATAATCCCTGCCTTCATGAGAACATGTTATAAAATGGAATTAATTCCAATTATGGTAGGGCAGACTGAAATCTTTAAGTTTAGTATATGTGTCAATCTATCTAAATCCCTTCTGAAGATGACATCAAGTCCCTATGTGTTCCCCTCAAATCCAGCGTCTGTCTTCAAATTGTCACTGTATTGACCAAGAGAATGAACAGATTATGATGTAGTTTTGCACCTATAGGAGATTATGTTCCTAATATTAAAGAAGAAAGGAGAAATGAAGTTAAAGCTCTCCATATTTAGCCTACATTTCTCTCAGAAATGAAAAGACTGACTGCCACATATGTATAAGAAGAGAAAGAACAGAGATAGAAGTGGGTTGAGAAAGACACTCAGAAAGTAGCCGAGAAAGAGAGGAGGGGGTGCTGGTGCAGAGCCCTGCTTGGAGAGGCACACCAGGAGCAGAAGATGCTGGAACCCCCTACAGTCCAGAGCAGGAGTGTGAGCTTGCTCAGAGCCCCCAGAGTGCTATCCTGTTTGTGAGATGTTGCTGTCACTCTTCTTGGTGTTGGGGAGAAAAGAGTTATTTTGGCTCACATTTTTAATCCATTATTGGCTGACTCTAAGGCAGGAAGGCAGGAACAAGGGAAAGCAGCTCCTCTCAGGACAGCCAGGAAGCAGAGAGTGAAGGGAGGAGCAGGGAAGAAAAGTGCACCCTTCCAAGTCCACCGCTCCCAACCAAACCCACCTTCCCCAAGTCTGAATGCTTGAGGCTTTTCAGGGAGTTCTCAGATCTAGACTGTACAATAAAGGTTCATCCAGAAGTAGGCTCAGGTGCACCCAAAGTTGCAGGTGGCCTCTGCAAATATCCTGTAAATGATGCCATGGGACTCCTGTTGTCTGATGCAAGAAAGGGAATGAAAAGAGCTCTGGACCATAGGTTGGGAAATGTTGCTAATGTAAGCTAAGTACCTTGAGCAGACCAAGTCCTCATTCAGCTCCAGACCAAGGGGGTTGTCCTGGCTGACTACATGGTCTCTTTTATGTTCAACTAAGTGCTAAAATCTGTAGGGCCAGGAGACTGTCTTTATGCTCCTCTCTCTTGCTCACACCCTTGCTAGTGAAGGAGTCATATATTTTGCCCCACCCCATGGATGTTGGGCTTATTAATGCCTTGCACTGGCCAAACAAGCTGCAGGCAGAAGGAACAGTGCAAAAAATCTGGGTAGAAACTCCAAGACACACGGTGAGCTTCATCTGACCACCTTGTCCACCTGCACTCTGCTAGGAGAGGAGCACACCTCAGAATTCAGCCTGAGTCACAGCAGGAGACACTGGGACCAAGCCTAAACTTAATACACAATCAAAAGTTAAGCCCAGCCCAGCCCAGTGCAGTAGAGCTTCAGCTATGTTGCAAACTCATAAATGGGAAATAAATTTTTTTGATTTGTGGAACTCTTTGTTACCGCAGCCAAAGCTGACTAATACTCTGCATGACAAGAAAATCAGAGATACAACACAGAGAATGATCTAGCCTGCCTGAAATGAAGGGCAGCTGGAGGGCCCCACAGGAAGACTTCCATGCCAGAGCTTCTGTAATCTTCCATATGGAGACACACCTGGCTTTTGGCACCTGCAACCCAGCCTTCACCTGGGGTAGGAAGGGAGCTTGGTGGGACAAGAAAGTAGGTTATAATGAATGGAAGCCAAAGTCCTCCTTGCCCACAGTCCTCTCTTTTCTATAGTCTTCCACACCTAAGCTATCTATTTTTTGCCACTTGGGTCCTGTAATTGAAAGGCTCTTGAATTCAAGGTTGATATATTGATTTAGTGAGCATAGACAGGCAGAAAGATGGCTTAGATAAATATACAAGTTCTAGTATCACTGGCCTCTGATGCAGTGATCAATATGCAAATCTTTAGGTCTTTCTGATTACTAATATTAAAGGACTTCAAAGGAGTTTACACCATGATCATCCCAGCCAAATTCTAGCTAATGGATGTTTTCCTGCCAGAGTACTGTGGGATAGTTTATGCAACACACACAGTTGTGCCCAGGGAAGACAGCTGTGGAATTTGACTCTTATTCCTGTGGCCTGTGGGGTACCCTGATGTTCCAGGTTAGACAATACTTGTGCTAATGTCCATACACTTATACTCCATGAACAGTGAAGGTTGCTAGCCTACATCTCTTTCAGAAACTAGGACCATTCCCTGCTTTCTGAGTTGTTTGGACCAAGCCTTTGAGGCCCACAGCCACAATCAACTGTTGGAATAGAAAGGACCCAGCCTTCTGCCAACCATGACAGAATAGAGGAGGGCTGGGGCAATGGCTCAGTGGCATAAGCATCTGGCAAGCACAAGGTCCTGAGTTCGATCTCCGGTAAACTGCAACCCTCCCCCAACAGAAAAAGAGAGGAGGAACATAACTTTAGGGGGTAGGACAAGGAAAGAAGCAGAAATAAAAGCAAAACATCTCAAATTTCTCTAAAACACCATAACCTTTTACACAAAATCTTACCTGGAACAGGAATACGTGGAACAAAATAAAAGCACAGAATCTGGGAGTGAAACAGGTGAGGATTCTAAACCTGTCTGTGCACTCTGTTTCCTACTCCCAAAGGTGCTTCCTGGAGCTATGTGTAAAGACAGCATGAAAATGCCTGGGCTAGAGAATTTTGGGCCTTTGGATAGGCATATAAAAATAAAAGGTAAGAAGCAGAGCCCATCATGGCTGTTCCTGGGTGCTCTGCTGGGGGTAGACTGGAATTAGCTGTACAGACATTTCTTGTAATAGGTTTGCAGCCACAGGGCACACAAGAAGATGTCTTCCACATGGTGCCTGCCAGATGGATGGCCTGACTCACCTTTCTCAAATCTTAGGACCACACCTTCTTATCCTCATGTGCAATTGGACAAGGTCGATTTCCCTGGGAACAATTTAGAACTGCCCCTTCGCCCTGTATTTTCTACCTATCCATCTAGTTCTCCTCCCTAAGCTGTGACCCGTCCTGAGCATCCAGGTCTGAAGCTTGGTGCCATCTCTGCTTTGGCCTCCCAGAGGAAGCATCTATCTCATTAGCATGTAGCTTCCCTCTTCCCATGGTGCTAAGCCCCTAGACCCACCTATGCACACCACGTCCATGAAGCCATACATCCCGTAGCAGATCTGGAAGAGGAGATCTTGGCGCTGCCATTTTGCTGAGGGACTGAAGGTTGACCAGATGAGCCAAGAGATACTGGCAATGAGGAAGAGGGAACCCAAGATGGCGGCTGCAATCTGAACCTTCTCGATGACTGTCAGAGAGATGGCCTGCCACTGGAGAGGAGAGAGTGACAGGTTAGCTGTTGCTTAAATGCCCTCAACCCTTTCTCTTCCCTCTTCCGCTGCCCCAACAAGCCACCTCTGAAATCAGATTTAAACCAGAGCATCCCAGCTTTTAGTACAATGGACACTTTTGCAGTTTTACATTGTAGTTTTAAATCAGAGAAAGCCAATATCCCATGAAATGATCAGAAATTATTGTAAGGAAGGTATGGCTGAAAGAGATCCTTTTACTTGACTATGAAACAGACAGGGAAATCAGGAGGAAAAAGACAAAACAGCCTGTGTGGGTAGTATGTTCCAGGGGCCTATGATACTCTTTTCAGAGCAACACAGTCTATTTTCTCACTAATAGGTGCTCAGAGGGCACAGGTCTTTCTTCTGCCTGTTCTGTTTTGTTTCTACAATAACAACACTTCAGATGCTGTTTAATATGCATGCAAAAGATTACCAGTTCAACAGACAGGGAGAGGATGCAAGACATGGGAGAGTGATAGGGAAAATAATTTCTAATTTACTGAGTGTATATTAACATGGATATTTCTTTTCTTTTTTTTTTTTTTTCTTTTTAGCAGAAAAAGCATTGTACTTATCAGCAGTATTGATAGAAAGATTAAAGACTGTAAGTTTCAGCTCAGGAATTTAGTAGTATTATACTTAGTACTGGCTTACATAGGTCAGAAGTTGGATTTTTAGTATAAAGTTTTTCCTCGCAGACATGCAACAAATAAGTATTGAGTATTCTATGTGCCTGAACAGCAGGCCAAGTGGTGGAAATAAACACCAGGCACAACCAGGCAAAGTCTCCCCTTCTGTAAAGCTTGCAGCCTTAGGACCACAAGGCCACAGACAGCCCTGTGGATTTCCCACTGCAATCCCACAAAGCTGATAATAGAAGGCACATGGTAAAGGCCTGTGAGAGGGCCATTTAGCTTCCCAGAGGAAGTAGTGCCTGAGCAGAGCAGGAGTTTACTAGGCAAAGAGAAGAAGGAAGAGCACTCCAGGGAGAGAGAAGAGCATGTGCAAAGGCCCCTGCCAGGAAAAAGCATGGTGATTCCGAAGACCCAGAAAGGGACCAGGGTGGTGGAGTGCAGCGAGCACAAGAGGAGGGGTGGAGACAGCTGGGGAAGTGAGAGAGATGGTGCAGGGTCTCGTCCTAAGTGTCAATGTGGAGCTGTGAGTGGCTTCCAGCAGGGCACTGACAAGAACCAGATTTGGGAAGGCAGAGGGAAAGATATCTTCTGGTTAGCATGATGGGAACACCCCCAGAAAGCATTTCAACCTGACAAATTTCCTCTAGGGAGCCTTGCCCTTGCTTTAGTGTCCTGGAGGGCAATTGGGACCAGCAAGTGACCTCCAAGGAATCATAGTCATTGGAAAACATTTCACCTGCCAGTCCAGGTAGGACACTGGCCTTGACATTTAATTACATAGATAGTATTACATTACAGGGAATTGGGCCTTTACATTTTCCAATGCTTCCCCAGGCCTAGAGTTACACATAACAAAGGAATTTTCCAGAAGGTGGTCCAGTCATGCAGACTTAATGCTTTTTTCCAAGTTTGTCCCACTGCCTGGAAGGAGGGTTATCAATACCATTGAGGTATCAAGAACTCTCACCTTCTCCTCCTCCTCCAGACCTTAAGAACCCCAAATACAGTGATACAGAAAAGCCCTCTTCCTCTCTTCTATTAGCTCCAAAACATTTACAGAACCTAACCAGCATCCCTGACCACTGTGTATGTGATGAGGAAAGAATGGGCGGAGTGCTGTGGACAACTCTCCCGTTCACCCGTGAGAGGGTCCACAGAGGTGTGGGGAAGACAGCGCAAGGGGAGAGCCAAGAATGAGAGAGCTCTGGAGGGGAGAGGTGGGAGCAGGCTGTCCATGGGCCGGAGTCTATTGCCATTGCCCACCTGGGACTTGGGGGCCTCATTCCCAGAGAGATTCTGACCGCAGTACCATGAGGCTTCTGCACACCCTGAACTGCTGTCTGCAGCACTGGTGAGTGGAGAGACCAAAGGGAAGAATACAAAGACTCCAGGCTTCCTCCCTTATACCAGAAAGGGGCACCAAGTGCGGAGGTCATGTCACCCAATTTGCTGAGTGTAAGAATTCAATAAATCCTGCAGACTGCCACTTTTCCCTTCTGTAATAAAGGAAATATTTGTTTCTTCCTATGTCCTAGAATATTGTGAAGGTTAAATGAAATAACTGTCAAGCCAGCACTTGAAGGGTATTTTTTACGGTGTTCCAACAAAAATATGGATAAGCCCATCACGGTGGGAGTAATCCTGAGAGTTTCTGGGCGCTGTGAGGTGGAGGTTAAGAGCCCAGACCCAGAAGTCAGAGGCTCTTCTGTGGGCAGCAATCTTTGTTCTACCACTTCATAGCTATCTAACTCAGAGAAATTAGAGAGCCCTCTGTATTTTCACCATCATCTGTAAATTGGAAATAATAATAATAGTACTCACTTTATTAGATTTTCTTTAGGATTAAATTAAATAATATGTGCAAATATTTAGAACACTGGCTGGTCCCTAATAAATATTGACTAAACATGAATTAATATGATACAGCTCCTCCTTATCCAAGAGGAATCGATACTAAGATCCCCATGGCTGCTGACACTTTGGATAGTACTGAGTCCTATATACAAACACTTTGCATGACATGAAAACAGCTGATCTATAAGAGGCAGTTACTGGGTGACTGGCAGGCAGGCAGCACATACGTCAGGGGTACTAGAGGGATGATTACTGTCCCGGGCAGGACAGAGCAAGAAGGCATGAGATTTTATTATGCTACTCAGAACAGATGCAATTTAAAATGTATCAGCTATTTATTTCTGGAATCTTCAACTTAATATTTCTTTCTTTTTTTTTTTTTTGGCAGAACCGGGGATTGAACTCAGGTCCTTGCGCTTGCCATGGAAGCGCTTATTCCACTGAGCCATCTCCCCGGCCCCCAGTTTAATATTTCTGAACTGCAGTTGACCATGGCTAGCTGATGCCATGGAAAGGGCAACTGTTTGCAAAGGAGTATATCAAAATTGCAGCTCAGATGTAGTGGAGAATAAGAAGCAACCATGAAGCCTAGAGATCCACAAGACTGCTATGACTCTCAGAGGCTCTTTGGAGTAGAGACATTACTTCCAGAGGGTCCTCCCAATGATGTCTTAGTGATTAGTTGTGTTATTTCTCACAACTTTGTAAAGTGCATGAACCAGAAGGAGATAGAACCAAGAGACTGGAAAGAACTCCCTCCCTCTGGGTAGCAGAACCCCGCCTGCCACTCCACCCGCTCCTGTTCGGGCCACTGTGCTGAGCAGGAAGCTGTCTCATACTTGCGAAGTCTGAGGAATCCAGGGCACACAATTGGCCACTTTGGGCCACAGATACATAGCACGGCTTCTAGCCAAACTTCCAGCGCTATATGAAAAGTGGACAGGCACCTATTGAATATACACCACTGCTTCTTGAGGACCAATGGAATTAGAAAGGTCCCCAGTGTCACAATTACAGATAGAGCAATAAGTTAAGGATAGATTAATAATAGATCAGCATTGCCAACACTGCCATTTGCTTCTCTGATTTATAAGATTACAATAAACTTTTCCTTGCCCCTTGGGAAAAAGTTATTCCTGAATACTTTTGCATTGTACAAGCTGTGGTGGAGCCAGGAGGTGGGCGTGGGAGGGCCTGCAGCAGGCTTATGGATTTGGGATCTGACCTTTCTTGAGACTTGAGCAGCTCAAAGGCAAGGGGCAAGTTAACGCACTCTCACACCCAGAGGACGTGGAATCAGCCATCTTATGACACTGCTATTTTAAGGCATTTCAAGATTTTGAAACAAATGGCTGCAGATGGAAGCAGCAGCAGAGAGAGGCCCCTCTGAAGTGGACCCCTCTGCTCATCATCAGGATGAGGAGGTGCCCGGAACTTCAGTGCCACCCCCTAGAAATGCCCCCATCCCAGCCCACATGGCGTGTAGATGTATACTCCTATTCCTGGCAGTGTCCCAAGGAAAACCCCACACTCAGGACATTTTAACTCTGGCTGTTTCCAGCTGCCCTCCACGGAAAGACCCATCCACCATCACGACCCACTCCTAGCGCCCCGGGCTTGCAGGGCTGGTTTTCCTCCCCCACCTCGGAGAGGAAGGGCAATGGTGCCAGGCAACTGGAGTCCCACCCTCCCTGTCGCGGGCTAATTGATTACGTGGCAGCTTAATTGGCCAATCATGCATACTGGGAGGTATTTTCAGAGCGAAGTGCTCTGTCTGTGCATGTGCACCCCATATGGAAAGCTAGGAGATGTGGGAGACCTGGCAGCTTCTGGGGAAGGCCAGTGTGTCAAGGGAGGGTGGGGAGGGAAAACACGGGCACCGGGAGCTCCCCGTTCTATAGGAACGTTTTTCAGACCCCCAATCCCTGTCCTTCACCCTAATCTTTTTCTACTCTTTCCACCTTTCTTTCTTATTGCCCCTTCGCCCTTTTCTCTGTCTCCCTCTCCTGTCTCTTTCCATCTATCTTTCTGACCCCTGCAGCAGTGTGGCTTGAGCACTCCCAACATTGCTATCACCCATAGTTCATTATGCAGACTCTTGGGGTGGGCGTGGTGGTAAAGGTCCCTAATCTCAGTGATACTAGGGAGGCCAAAGCAGGATTGCTGCAAGTGCAAGGCCGACCTGGGCTACACAGGAAGGCCCTGTCTCAGAAGAAGGGAGAAATGCAAGCTCTCAGCCCCTTTCTAGCCTGCGGTTTGAAAACCCTCCACGTGACTTTAATGTACATAAAGTTTGGAAAGTGCTGTTGCGCCTCTTGCCTCTTCTGCTCCACCTCTTGGCTTTAACTTGGTCTGTCTCACTGCTCCACACTTTCTCCTTTACTATGTCCCGCTAGCTCCTGCTGTCGGTCTTTCCTTTATTTTCCTCCTTTATTTGTTTCTTTTCCTTCCTCCCTCTTTTTTTCTCTTCCTCTCTCCCTTTCCTTCTTCTTTTCCTTCTCTTCTCTCACTCTTCCTTCTGGTTCTCCACATTTTCCCCCCTCTTAGATCTACTTCTCTCATTTTTCCATACTCCTCTTACTCTTGCTAGGGCTTAAATCAAAGTAAATCCTCCCCGCCTCCTGCACACCGGCCATCCTGGGCTCCAGGCGGGCGGTCCCCATGTTCACCTGAAGAGGATTCTTTGTGCTTATGGCGATGACGTGGTACTTGTAGTAGCACAGCTCGCAGCTCCAGCAGCCACGCTCGCTGATCCACTTGATGAGGCAAGGCTGGTGCGTGCACTTGACCGAGCCGTCGCAGCGGCACGGGCTTAGCAGCTCCCCCTGCAGGAAGAGAGGCAGAGAGCGGTGAGGCCGAGGGTTAGACTGGGGGAGTGGGGGGGAGGGGGGGAGATGGGGAATGGACGGGGGGCGGGGGCTGGAACTCTGGTTTGAGCCACACCCTGGGGCCAGAACACGACCACAACCAGAGAGGGGATTTGTCTGGAGGTCCCAGACTCAACGGAGGAGGTGTGGCCACTGTGTCCCTAGCGTGGAAACCAAGCAACTGCATCAGTTTGGCTATGCCGTGATAAGACACTGGCCAACATTTCTTGCTGCTCAGGTTCTTGGGAGTGGGCTGTTTCCCAAGGGAGCGACCTGCAGTACAAAGGAGGTGAAAGAAGCTCCCTGGTGGAGACTGGGTTGAGTTGGAGGGCTCAAACCCAGGCTAAGAAGACAGCTGCATCTGCTCAAACTGGTCGTAGATGTGGGGAACTTTTTCCTGGCAATCGCGCAGAAGGCCTTGTTCACACTAGGCAAGCGATATGTCACTGAGCCCCACCCCTCCACTAGACGGAATCTTAAGGTAAACCTCCCTTGTGAGGGTTACTGTCTTGCATATAGAGCTGTGGTCTTAGCCTTTGCAGTCTCCTCAGGCCAGGGCAGAGGCCTAGGTTCCAAGAGGCCACCATTGCAGGCCCTCGAGGGAGGAACACACAGGATGGCTCTGCATCCTGGGAAGCTTGGAGGTTGGCCAACACTCTTCTTAAAGGGCTGGTTGTCTGTAGCCAGCCTTGGGGCACAAGGCAGAGCCCAGCCTGTGGGCACTAAAGCAAGAACAGAAAGGAGCTAAGCAAGCCAGATGGTAGCAGGAAGTGAAACTCCTTTCCAGTGGACCACACAGTTGGGCTTATTCTCCAGAGCTCCCTGGGATAAGTCAGGGAGCCAGGACTGCAGCCCGTGTCTCTGTTGCCTGACAAGCCACTGCTTGTCATGCTTCCTCTCTTTGCTCTCTTCCCCTTGTCTGTTTTCTGTCTTCCTCCAGGCTCAAGGTCCACCATATTAGCTCGGGAAATCCCTGCCCAGTCCTTTGTTTACCCCTCTAGACCATTAGCAGTTAGATTCCGCCTCCCAGACCTGTGTGCCCTCTGGCCTTGTGGTTCTCTCTTCTTCTTCCTCTCTGAACCTCACTCAACTCAGTTATTTTGGATCCAGCTCTTCTGCCTCTCTCCAATCAAAGGACCCTCGCACAGCCCAGTCCCTAAACTCTGTGCTGGTGTGTTTGGAATATGGCCACTTGAGCCATGTCCCTGCTATTCTGAGGAAATCTCACCATTCATGAAATAATTCCTTGCTCTCCACCATCAATAAGTAAATCCAGGAGCTCCTGGCCTCTAAGTTTCAGTTCTTCATCCGTATATTTAAGCATCCATATATATTAAGCATGTGCTTCACTGCTACCATATCGCTCCAAGATTTTTAGCATTATCTTTCCCCTCTTCTTCAACTTCTGTCACTCAGAGCCCTCATGTTGGCTTGGATGAGATCCTTTGGCACCCAGTCTATCTGTGAGACTGCTGTTCCCTGTCTTTGAAATGGTTCTAAGGTAATCTCCCTTCAGGGTAACTTTCCTGACTATATCAGGTTGAGCTCAGTGCTTTGCTCTATAAGCATCTTCTGCTGCATGCTGAGTGCTAGAGCACTCAGTACACAACCGGAAGTGTCCGTGAACATACCTGCCTGTTCTCCAAAGGACCCCTCGGAAATGCAGCACAGATTAATATCTTCGTATCCCTTTCCCCTAGGGCTGAACCCTAGGCCAAAAGGCCCTCAACAACTTTTGATGTTTGGATGAGTAAATAAAAAAAAATAACTAGTGTCTGTTCATATTTTTTTCCCTGCCCGCTCTGTGAGAATGGGAGCCATGTTCACCCTGTTGCAGTGCTGTCCCTTCATCTGCAAATGGGCAATAATGAGTGTGGCAGAGACACACAGGGGTTTGGCCCCAGGAAGCTCTCTCCGGTTTCCCATGATCTTCCAGGCTAGACAGGCCCTTGCCACATCCTCTGTCATGCTCTCCCGCATTAGTCTCTGGTACCACACATTGACCACCTCACTGTCCCCTCCCCCCCGACAATATTTTCACCATTTTGCATCTCTCTGCTTTTGTGGTGCCTGGTAAAGTGAGACACTCACTCCAGCTTCAGCAGCTAAACACTTGCATGTATTTCTTTGATGAACCAGAGGTTTTGCTCCTGTAGGATGTGGCTGTAGTCCTCTGACTTCCACTGACCAGCTGCAGTGCTTGGAGGAGGAAGGATGTGCTCACCTTGCTGGCCAGGTACCTCACCCCACAAGGCCTAACAGCCCTCGGTTTTGAGTCGCTGTGCTATGGCTTTGAGAAAGAAAAGGGAGAATGGAGCAAGGTGCTGAGGGAGGGTAGAAGCCCTCATTATTCATGGCAGCATTTCTTAGGCTCATTAATTCTAACAGGATGAGCTGCGTTTGATTAATCGGGCTGTTAAGCAGCCATGTCAAATTGCCGATCAGGTAAAAGACATTACTTCCGGTCCCTGGCAATAGAACCAAGTGACAGCGATGGCTGCGCTCCTTGCTCCCTAGTAGCAGCCATGAGAAAAGGCAGGAAGAGCTGCTCTGAGGCTCCAAAGGATAATAACAAGGTAAGATAACCTGGGCTCTCTGCTGTGGCTCTGGAGATGGGACCACTGGGGTGTGCTGGGGCCCCGGAGTCTCTGTGTACAGACCTGAAGAAGGCGGAAGTGTGATTCGCTTGGTCCCAGCGCCTGGCTAAACGCAGGAGGCCAGAGCAGAGCAGCACCCCTGCAGCGACTTTCCCTTGGGGCTGGCTGACCAGAAAGACAGAATGCTTCTGGCACTACAAGTATTAGAAAACATGGATGCTTAAGCTGTTAGCCAAGTTTGTACTGGATGAAAAAACTTGGTCCAGGATATTAGGGAAGAAAAATCCAAGGGGTAAAAAGCTGTTATAATCTTGGCATTTATATAAGTTTGTACTTTTTTTGTTGTTGTTGTTATGTTTTGTTTTAGTGCACCTTTATGTGCATTTGAGAGGAAGGCTATAATCTTTTTAGTTTTTTGGACTTCTAAAAGGCCTAACCTAGACCCTTCACTACTTTCCTCTGATCAGACTTATGTGTTTTCAAGAACAATAGAGGTGGAAATAACGATAGATTCAAATTAGACTTAGTGAAGATGGTCCTTGCAGTAAACCCTGCTAATAGCTAAAAAGATGGTGGAATGTGGAAACTGAGGTGGACGTTACACCCCCTACCACCGACACCGGGAAACATCTGTCAACATAAGAGAGATCCCTACTGAAGAGAATGATAGATTACTAAGTCCTGGCCATAGAAGCAGCTGGTGGCATGGACAGAATGGGCATTGAGACTTCTGCCTCTGAGCTGTACCACACCACTGTCTCTCCCCCTATTGTTCAACCTTGCCTGTGCCAGTAGTCCCTTCTTTGTTTTCTGTCCAGATGGCCTTTAACTCTGGGCTCAGCACTGTCCCCTCAGGTGAGTTTCCATGACTTGCAGCTGCAGATCCCCAGCTCCACCCACCAGTGTCCCCTCCCCTCATCATCTCCCCTGGTTTGGCTCCTCATCCCTTTTGAACCCTCTGCGATATAGACTGCTCCTAGGCTTCCCCTGGCACAGGGCATGCAGCAGACACATGAAAAAAGACAGGGTGCAGGGTGTGGGCAAGGATAAGCTCCTCTAGCTCAGCTCCCAAGGCCCAGCCTTTGGGTTGGGAGCATTATTATGACCTCATCTTCATAGCTCAACAAACTCCAAGGATCACTAGGGCCCATGAAATACAAGGGGCACCAGGCACTTCTTCAGTGATCTGCTCAGGGCCCTGGAGACTGAGGCCACCTGGGAGTGACCAAGACAAGAAAAAAGGGGTCTCTAATCCTTTGATCCTCAGTGGGCACTGTGTGGGGCACGGTTAGCAGTGTGTTTTGGAAATAGACTATTTGGATGAGATCCTCTTCAATGCTTACTGGCTGGGCAAGCTGAGGCACGCTTCTTAACCTCTCTGTGCCTCCAATTTCTCATCTGTCCAGGGAAGACAATCCTCACCCTTTCAAAAGATGGATTAAATGAGGTCCAGCATGCAGAGTGGCTGGCATATGCACATATGTGCATGAGTGAGTCTTTTTGTTGACAAATTATAATTTGCACATTTCTGTAAAGACTTTAATCTCATAGTTTTTTACTACTTCAACTCTATTCATACTGTAACTCTAATATAGGTCAGATAGGAAAGGGAGGAAAAAGTAGCTTACATGTAGTGGAACCTAGAGAGAGAGGTCAAGAGTAAAGAACTTTCTAAATAGTCTGCCCTTCTGGGATAAGGGACAGAATTTGATTCTTCCAACTTGTAGCCCAACCAAGCCTGTCCTCTGTGTTAACACAGTACACTGAGAACCTTTGGGGGGACTTCTCTGGGGAGACTGAACTGGAAAGGAGCAGGGGCCTCTTGGATTGAGGCTGTGCTAGAGACTGAAGGGGACAGAGCGGTCCTCCAGCCCTGTCTGGTGACTGATCTGGGAGGGAAGAGAGCACAGCCAATGATGCGGCGAGCCACAGGTGCAAGTCTCCAGTTGTTTCTCCAGTCACAGATTCCCTTGTTTATTTTGGGCTTGTTTCATTTTTTTGCCTCTTTCAATCTGAAGCTTTTGCTTCTGCAATCCTTATGTTATCTAGTTACCATGGCAGTGGCAGGGGGGCCAAGAAGTTCCCTTCCACTCACGCAAGTTGCAGTCATCCCTACCTCTCAGCAGGAGGAAAAAAATATAGTTCAGTGTAGCAAAGTCACTTCCACTTCCTGCTGAAGTTTGTAGCTCTGGGAAATTCAAACAAAGGGGACAATAGAATGCCAGCCTGCTGGTGCGGTTAGGGACATATTTCTTCTAAGACTAATGTGTGGTTAAGAGCTTGGCTCAGTTGTGCACAAATGGGAATATCCAGGCTTTTGCAATCTGAGTGATGCTGAGAAAGTCATTTAACCAATCTGGGCCTTGTTCAATCAGGCCTTTATTCAGTCAATGTTTCAGGTTCTGTTGTAGGTGATAAACATATAACAGAGAATTGAATTGGCTAGTATTTTCTATTACAGAAAGACAATAAATAGCAAAATTGTGAGCACCTGCCTTAATCTTTTTCTTTTTAATTGCTGGAACAAATATCTAACATGCACAGTTTAAAGAAGAAAAGAGTTTTTTTCTCACAGTTGTACTGTGGTTTGCTCCAAAGTAGCAATGGCATGGCAGTGAAGGAAAGTAGTTCATGTTGTGGCAGCCAGGAGGCAGAGAGAGAAGGGAGGCCCAGGGAGGGCCCTGCACACAAACAGGTCACGCCCCAGTGATCTGCCTCTTCTGACCAAACCACATCTCCTAGCAGCCCATTTAGCTGTAGCACCCATATACTAATCACTTTCAAAAGGCCTTGCCTCTGACAGCATGAGAATTTCTTGGGGAGGTCATTCCTAATCTAAACCATGACAATAGCCAAGATACTGTTAAGTGCTATGGAGAAAAATAAGCAGAGAAAGGAAAGATGGGCTATGAAGAGGAGGTTGACTGAAGTTCTACATAGGAGGGCTCTGAAAGTTTTCATCAAAGAAATATGTATGTAGAAAGACCTAGAGAACCAAGGGGTCAGCTATCAGGCACCAACACTATTGGAACAGCAAGTGCAAATGCCATGCGGCAGACCCATGTGGCAAAGAACTTTCTAGGCATACTCTAGAAACCTCAGGGACACTGGTGGCATATCTGGGTGAGAGTGAGTGAGGGAAACAATAAAAGAAGAGGTCCTAACATGAATTGAGAGTAGGGGAAAAGATCAGACAAGTCCTGTGGATCATCTTCAGGACTCAAACTTACAAAGAGATAGAAAATTGTGAATGTTTGGAGCACAGTGTGATAAAACAGTTCCTTATCTCTAAGTCCAGACCCTCGCTTTCCTCACATGGCACAATCTGGCCGTGTTCAACAGGATCACACTGGCTGCTCTCCAGGGAATGAATGCACTGGAGGAAAATAAAGGCAGAACACAGAGATGTGAGGCTGTTGCAGCCATCCAGGGAAGCAATGATCATGTTTCAGGCCAAATGGGTAGCAGCAGGAATCCTGAGAAATGGTCAGCGTCTGGATCTCTTTTTAGAAATAGACGTTACAATTTGCTGATGGATTGGATGTGGCATGTGCGTGAAGCAGAAACATCAAGGATGATGCTAATTTTAACCTAAGCAACGATAAGTTCCCTTAGTTGCAATGAGAGAATGGCTGGCAGGAGGAGCAAGTATGAGGGGGGAAAGACTGGGAGCTCAGCTTTGAAAGTGTCAGCTTTGAGATGCTCACTGGCTGACTAAGAGCAGGTGTCAAATTAACACCACAACTTGCATTAGCCTGGAGCTTGGAGGAGAGGTCAGGACATATACTTGAGAGTTGTAAGTATAGAGCTGCTGTTTAATTCATTAGCTTGGATGAAATAATAGAGGCAGTGTGTGCGGATCAGCAAAGGAAACAGCATTGGGCTGATCCTGGGGGTGCCAGTGGTTGGAGGGCTGAAGACATGGAGGCTTTAGCAGAAGAGGCCAAGAAGGGCAGTGAACCAGGTGAGAGCATGACGCTGCAAAGGAAGACGGCAGAGGATTTCAAACACAGGAGGCGTCAGCCTGTCGTATGCTGTGGATGGGTCAAGTTGGATGAAAACATAGGATTTGCCATGGACTTGGCCCCTGTTATTTCCGATTTCTTCCATTTCTAGTGAAATCAGAAGGAAAGTCATGAGCTGAAAGTAAAGCTGGAGGAAGAGGTATTAAGGAGCAGAGATTCGTATCACAGTCATCTGGGGGAGTTTTAGAAAGAGAGAGCTTTTGTCAAAATATAATTGCTCATTTGTGGAAACTGGAGGAGGAGAGTAGTGCTAGGTAGTTAGCTCCATGCCTGAAACGTGAAATGCTCAGTATGTGCTTGCTAATAAGTACAAGGTCAGCAGATCTACCTGCCCCCATGCCCACCTTCTCACCTCCTTCAAATACTGATCACTTTCCTCCTATCACTTGCATAATTCCAGTGCTCTGGGAAAGTGAAGCAGGAGGATCACAAATTGGAGCCCAGCCTCGGCACCTTGGCGACTTAGTGAGATCCTGTCTCAAAATAAAAGACAAAAAAAGCCCTGGGGAGGTAGCTAGTGTAAAGGTCCTGGGCTGAAGCCCCAGTACCAAAAGAAATCCTTCTTTTCTTTCTTCCTCCTTTCTGTATCATTTCCTATTAATAATATTAATGGTAAAATCATTTCAAAGGTCTGCAGAATACTTCCACAAACATCATACCACCTGATACCTTAGTAACTCCAGGAGTAGCAGCAATTTTCCCCATTTTACAGGTAAAGAGACCCAGAGAGATTGCTATGTGTTCAAGAAAATGGAATAGGGGCCCGGGAGATGGCCCGGGGAATAAGCACTTCCCTGGCAAGCACAAGGGCCTGAGTTCAATCCCCAGTTCCACCAAAAAAATAAAATAAAATAAAAATCAAGAAAATGGAATAGTAGGGCTTTAAAATCAGTTCTAGTTATCAAGCTGCCTTGTATTTACCAAATCATCCACCCATGCCAGTGTCACCTGCCTTTTTGTCTCTTCTCCTATCTGCAGCACCCTTTCCCTCAAATCCTTACCTTTCCCGACCCAATACTAGAGATGGCCTTGCTGGCCCTTGTACACTAAGGCAGAAGCCCTGTTCTTCCTCTACCCTTCACTGATTACAGTTCCAGGCAGTATTCTTTGGATATTAATTGATGTTATGGAGAGGTGCAGCCTGGAGCTTCACTTCCTCTCCACTCCTTCTTCCCACTTCTTCCTTGGTGGGGAGGAGGTGTTTATTTAGGCAAAGTTAAGAAACAGATTTTTGTGAGCGTAGTAGTTCACTGAAGTTTGCTCAGAGATGGGGTGTATATAAGCAGGGAAAGATCCAGCTACCTTGTAGAAGTTTCCCTGTGAGAGCCCACAGGATTTAAAGCTCACAAATAAGAATTTGTAGTTCCCAAAGGTGAAGCCAGAACTTGTATGCACTGAGGAATGAGAAGAACAGCATAGTCCATTGGGACTGTGGGAGAGAGAAAGAAGGGCGTCAAAGTAGGAGGGCACTTCTGAATTGTGGTAGTTGTTGTGATGATAGGTAGTGGATGTGCTAAAGAGAGCAAGGAACTCTTTGCTCTCACTCCTTGGACTCTCCATATTGGAGAGGCAGATAACAGTAAGGCTTATCAGTAGCACACCCAGTATTATGGGTGCCGCCAAACATGTCAATGACATTGATCAATTATTTGTGTGGCTGGGGTCTGGATTTATAGGAGAGGGTTGGGGAGGAAAGAAATAAAGAAGGATCCAAAAAGGGGCCAGTGAATAGAGGGGAAAAGCTAGGAAAGAAGCTCTCTTTGGGACAGCAGGCAGTGATTTCTTTGTTCTTCAAACCTGTAGGAGTCCACTATATCCTGATATCAGGGTCAAGAAAAATGTCCTAGCACAGAGACTTTCTAGCCAGCAAAGATCATGGACAAGACATGATGGGGGGAGGGCACGATTCTGCCTCCAGGTAGTAATGATAAAGCAGTCTCTTCCTTATTGGTGGAAGGCAGGCTGACTGGCAAGATGACCTCCAAAGATCCCCCAGGACCCGAGAACTCGTGACTGTTCATCGACAAGACACTGTATATTCTGTGCATACTGTGTTAGAGAATATATGGGCAGCTCTGTGCCTTCTGGCTGAGTCCTGCTCTGACAGTCTTTTGATGCTGACATGTTTCCTCCATGGCCAGGCCACACCCAGCCTCCTTCCTGCCCTTTGCAGTGGCTCCAAGGCCAACTCTTGGATTCAAGGGACTAATAGTGAGCTACCACTGGCAGAAGGAAAAAAGAATCTGTTGTGAGATAATTTGATTTAAAAAAAAAACTCTATTATTAAGAAGGGGAAATGATGCAAAGCTTTAATGAACTGTAGTTATCTACTGTAAATCCAATTAATCACATAATTATTTCTAGTTCTCTCATACCAGCAGCTTACTTTCACACATATGAATGTACGTGCGTGCGCGCACACACACATTCCTCAATGCACATAGAATAATCTATCTCACAGAAAATTTCCATCTACTCATCATCTCCAAGAATGAGAAAGAGAGAAAGAGAGAGAGGAGAGAGGGAGGGAGGGAAGGAGGAAGGAGGAGAGAAGGAAGAAGGGGAAAAGAAAGAAAATGCAAAAAGAAACAAAAAAGAGACCCACACCATCCCACTGAGCTGAGATTTTCATTTTCATGATAATGATTTTATTCCTGAAGTGATTTTCTCCCTATAATTTAACTGGTATAAGACAAATGCACCTATTCCCTCTAACTGCTTCTAAATTTACTCAACTGATACTAGAGAGAAGAATTTAACCTCACAATAATTGAACTTAAATAACATCCAATTCTATTGAAGTCAGATATGATCTGCATAGTAAACAAAACATGCTATATGAGGGCTGGTGGGAAGAAAGAAGGTCATATTTAATGCGTACATTCATAATCATATCTGTATTTCTAACAGCCTAAATGTGCAGCATAGTGGCCATTCATCTTTCTGTATAACTCATCATTACCACCACCATTGTTACCAAAATCTAAAATGGAGCCCCAGAGACTGGCCTGAGACAACGCGGCAGACTCCAGCGGCCTCCTGGATCCCGCCCCAAGCCCTCCCCGTGAGTGGGAATTTGCAGGACTCACAAGACTTCCCAGATCAGTGAGTGTGTGGTGAGTCTGAGCGAGAGCCTTTGGCTTACTTCCCACGTGAGCTACCCAGATCCCTACCCCGAAGCCCTCCAAGCCACGACCCTGAGTGAAACCTCAGGACTCACTCACCAGCACCACCCCGGATCCTGTGCCCTAAAGGCCGCTGAGTGAGTGAGAATTTCCCTAACTCCCTGGGCATTAAAGTTCAGTGAGTATAGAACTCCAGGCCCGCCGTGCTGGAGACACATTTCCCAGGGATTCCCTACCCCCGACCCACTCCCCGTAGTCGGGTGAGAGCTCCAGGCCCACCACGCCAGAGAAACATTTCCCAGTGATTGCCGGTCCCACCCACGGCCCCAGACCCAGTGCAGGTCAGCCTGGAGTGAGAACTCCAAGCCTGCCACGCCAGAGGGACATTTCTCAGCGATCCCAGTTCCTACCCCACGGCCCAAAACCCAGTGCAGCCCTGCCTGTGAGTGAGGGCTCCAGGTCTGCTGCATTGGAGGGACCTTTCCCAGCCTTCTCAGGTTCTGGCCTGAAGACCTGGACCGAGCACAGGCTGGCTGACGCAGTACAGCCTACCTGGTGAATAAGATCATCCACTATCCTTTTGGGAGCCCAGCAGACCCATCCAAAGCCCAGCCCCGCCCACCTAGAGAGCGACCTGCCTGACACAGGAGGGCCAACTAGGGCAATTTTCCGATCCTCACACCAAAGCCAGCCAAGACAGTGAGAATTTTCATTACTTGCTATGCATCCCAGTTTAGTTCATGCTCGCCTGACCAGGGAACCAACAGAGGGAAACCGCAGGAGCTGCAGCAAAAAGGAACTGAACACAACAGCTAGATCCAGGACAGGCATACCTGGATAATCTCAAACTTACTAGACTAGCACCCGAATCTCATAATACACTAAGGCAATAGCTGCACCAAAGCTCTATACCAAAGATCAAAGGTCAGTGCTATACAAAATGACAAGGACAAGGGGAAAAACGCAATCCAAGACCTCAACTCTACAAATAAGAGCAAAGGACACTAGCTCAGCTGTAATGAAGGAATTAACAGATACAGCAGCAAAGGAACAACAGCAGAAAGCTAGAGAGGAAATAAAATGAGAAGTAATTCCCCAAATTAAAAAAAAAATATACCTGAATACATAGTATCTGAAATAAAGAATGAATTCCAGACACATTGGGTGGAAAAACAATGCTCACCAAGAACAAGTACAGAGAGCACTGTTCCAGCTGAAATGTCATGAGGAACTCAAAGCAGAAATAATTTATGAAATCAAAAAAGAATTCTTTGAAATCATAGCTTCTGAAATACAGAAACAAGTTGGGAAACATACAGAGGAAACCCAACTTGGAAGAAACACTGCAGAAAAAGAATTAATAATTACGTCTAAAGAAGACATGGATAAAAAACATTGAGATCAGAAATATGATGAATTCCTTGAATGAACAATACAGAAAAGAAATAGAACATATGAAACAAAGAGATATAGAAGAACTAAAAATATCAATCACAAGTCTACAAAACTGTTTGAGTGAAAGCAAAGACAGAGTTTCAGATCTTGAAGATGCCAGAGCTGCAAGTGAAAAGATGAGAAAGGATCTTTTAAAAACAACGAGAATGCAGGAAAAAATAATCCATCACCTGCAAGATGATGCCAGGATGAGCAATGTGAGAATAATTGTTATCAAAGAGAATGAAGGAGTCAATACAAATGACATAAAAAGAATCTGGGAGAAATAATCACAGAAAACTTCCCAAATATGAGGAAACAATCCAACATTCAGTTCACTGAAGCATACAGAACACCAAATAACTTCAACCCAGATAAAAACACACTGAGACATAATAGTTAAGATCCCAGAAATTCAACACAAAAATAATATACTGAAAGCTGCTAGAGAGAAGACACAGCTCACATTCAAAGGAAAACCCATCAGAATTACAGCCGACTTCTCTACACAAACAATGAAGGCAAGGAGAGCATGGAGCAGAGTTCTTCAAGTCCTACATGAAAACAAATTCCAGCCCAGACTATTATACCCTGCAAAATTCTCTTTCAAGTTTGATGGAGAAGTGAAATACTTCCATGACAAAGAACAACTAAAGAATTTCATGATGACAAAGCCATCCCTTCACAGGCTGCTGAAAGATGTTCTAGAGAGAGACCACAATGACCAGAACTCCATGAATGAGAATGGAAGGAACCCACTGAACAGGACAGATGATTAAACACAGGTTACAAAGGAGTAAACAACACCAGGTAAATATCATGGCAAACATAAGTCAGCATATTTCAATTATAACCATCAATGTAAACGGACTCAATTCTCCAATTAAGAGTAATAGACTGGCACAATGGATTAGGAAACAAAATCCAACAATATGCTCTATACAAGAAACACACTTAACTCAAAAGGACATTCATAGCTCAAAGTCAAAGGATGGAAAACAATATTACATGCCCTAGCACCTCAAAAAAAAGCAGGAGTAGCAATTATGTTGTCAGACAGTGTCAACTTCAAGAATGATCAAATGACACAAAGAAGGCCACTATATATTGGTCAGGGGAAAAATTTAAGAGCAACAGGTAACAGTCATAAATATCTATGCACCAAACACAGGAGCACTCAACTATGTAAGACAAATCTTAAGGGACATGAAAAACCTAATGTCTAAGAACATGATCTTAACAGTAGAACTTAACACCCCCTTATCTCAAAAAGATAGATCAACCAAACAAAAGATTAGCAAGGAAGTAGCAGAACTGAACCAGAGCTTGGCACAAATGGACGTGGTGGACATATACAGAGTGCTCCACCCAACCACAGCTGAATACACATTTTTTTTCAGCTGTACACATGTCATTTTCCAAAATAGACCACATAATAGTCTAGAGGTCATGCCTAAGTATATGCAAGAAAATAGAAATTATCCCATGCATACAATCTGACCAGAATGCAATGAAACTAGAAATACATGACAAAAGAAGCCAGAGAAACCCACTAAATTCATGAAAACTAAACAACACCCTACTCAGCAATCAATGGGTCAGAGAAGAAATTCAACAAGAAATTCAACAATATCTACAATTCAATGAAAATTCAAGCACAAATTACCAGAATTTATGGGATGTGATGAAAGCAGTTCTTAGAGGGAAAGTCATAGCTATGAACTCACACATTAGGAAAACAGAACGGGAACAAATTAGCACCCTAATGTTGCACCTCTGACAACTAGAAAAAGAAGATCAAATGAAACCCAGAGCACAAAGATGGGAAGAAATCATAAAGATTAGAACAGAAATTAATTCAATTGAGATGAAGAAAACAGTTCAAAGAATCCCCAAATCAAAAAGTTGGTTCTTTGAAAACCTAAATAAAGTTGATAAGCCTCTTGCCAACCTCATCAAAAAGAGGCAAAAGAAAATTCAAGTACAAGCGATAAGGAATGAAAAGGGTGAAATCACCACAGACCCAGCGGAAATTCAGAAGATTATCAATAGTTACTTCGAGAATCTTTATGCTCACAGAATAGAAGACACAAAAGAAATGGACAGATTCCTCGAAAGGTACAAATTATCCAAATTGAATCAAGAAGATATAACAACCCTCAATAAGCCGATAACAGCCAATGAAATACGAATCGTAATAAAAAGCTTACTGACAAAGAAAAGTCCAGGTCCTGATGGATTCACAGCTGAATTCTATAAGCAATTTATAGAAGATATAATCCCTACACTCCACACACTGTTCAATGAAACTGAAAAGGAAGCAGTCCTCCCAAAATCATTTCTGGAGGTAAGTATAATACTGATTCCAAAACCAGGGAAAGACACAACAAAAAGCAGAACTACAGGCCAATCTCCCTCATGAACATACATGCAAAAATACTCAACAAAATCCTAGCAAATAGAATACAGCAAATCATCAAGAATATCATACAACATGACCAGGTAGGATTCATCCCAGGGATGCAAGGATGGTTCAATATTCAAAAATCTATAAATGTAATATACTATATTAATAGACTGAAATCTAAAAATCGCATGATCATCTCAATTGATACAGAGAAAGCTTCTGACAAAGTCCAACACTCATTCATGTTCAAGGTCCTACAGAAAATTGGAATAGATAGACTCTACTTTAACTTGATAAAAGCCATCTGTGACAACCCACAAGCTAACATAATCCTAAATGGGGACAAACTGAAATCTTTTAGTCTTAAATCAGGTACAAGACAAGAATGTCCTGTATCACCCCTCCTATTCAACATAGTCTTAGAATCATTAACAACAGCCATTAGAAAAGAGGGAGAAATAAAGGGAATAAGAATAGGTAAAGAAGAAGGTAAATTATCACTATTTGCAGATGACATGATATTTACTTGGAAGACCCAAAAAATTCCACCAAGAAACTACTAGCACTGATACAGAAATTCAGTAGCATGCAAGATACAAAATCAATACTCAAAAGTCAATAGCATTCTTCTACACAGATAACAAGCACACTGAAAGGGAAACAATAGAAACAATACCTTTTACAATAGCACTGCGGAAAATGAAATACCTTGCGATTCACTTAACCAAGGAAGTCAAAGATCTTTTCACAGAAAATTACAACACCCTAAGAAAAGAGATTATAGGGGATATCAGAAAATGGAAGGATATTCCATGCTCCTGGAGAGGAAGAACCAACATCGTGAAGATGGCCACACTCCCAAAATTGCTGTACATATTTAATGCAATCCCTATCAAGCTGCCACCAACATACCTCCAAGACCTAGAAAAATCATTCCTAAAATTTATTTGGAACCACAAACGACCTAGAATAGCAAGGGCAATCTTGGCCAATCAAGACAAGGCAGGAAGCATCACAATCCCTGACTTGAAATTATACTACAAAGCCACTTTGATAAAATCAACATGGTATTGCCAACAAAACAGACCTGAGGATCAATGGAATAGATTAGAAGGTACAGAAGCATCTATGAACACATAGGGGTCAATCATACTTACTGGAAGAAAGATAGCCTCTTTAACAAATGGTGCTGGAAAATGTGCCTTTCTGCATGCTAAAAACTAAAACTTGACCCAGCTCTATCACCATGCACTAAGTTAAAGTCAAAATGGATTAAAGATCTAAACATTAAAACAGAAACACTCAATCTCCTGGAAGAGAAAGTAGAAGGAACTCTTGAAGATATAGGAGTAGGTAAAGAGTTCATGAACAAAACATATATTTGCACAGGAAGCACTTGAAAGAATCAACAACTGGGATCAAGTCTTCTTAAGGAGCTTCTGCGTGTCAAAAGAAATTGTCAACAGAGTGAAAAGACAACCCACAAATTTTGAAAAAATCCTAACTAATAAGCAATCAGACAGAGATCTGCTGTCTAGAATATATAATGAACTAAGATATAACAGGGCCCTCAAATTTAAAGACCCAATTCAGAATGGGCATCTGAGATGAATACACACTTCTCAGAGAACGAAATTAAAGAAGCGAATAAATATATGAAAAAATGCTCCACATCGCTAGTCATCCATGAAATGCAAATAAAAACAACACTGAGATACCATCTCACTCCAGAAAGAATGGCTATCATCAGGAAATCAACCAACAACAAATGTTGGAGAGGTTGTGGGGAAAAGGGAACACTTCTCCACTCCTGGTGGGAATGTAGACTGGTACAACCATTGTGGAGGTCAGTGTGGAGACTCCTCAAAAAGAGTAGGACTAGAAATCCCATTCAAGCCGGCTATCCCCCTACTGGGAATTTTCTCAGAGGAACTGAAAACGTTGTATCATAGTGATATATGTATACCTATGTTTATAGCAGCACAATTTGTGATAGCAAAATCTTGGAAACAACCAAGATGTCCATCACATGCGGAATGTTTGAAAAAGATGTGGTATTTCTATACAATGGAGTATTACTCAGCTGTGAAGAATGATAAGTTTGAAGCATTTATACTGAAGTGGATGCCACTTGAACATATACTCATAAGTGAAATAAACCAGACACACATATGTAAATATCGTACAGTCTCCCTAGTATAAGAAGCGAAAAGCAGAAATACAAATGGAAATGTCAACAACAACTAAAATCAATTGAGTCAGATAAGGCAAAGTGAATGGTATATGTTGCATGATACTAATCAGCGTTTCTTCTGGATGGTTAACAACCTAAGTTCACAAATCAGAGTTGGAGAAATAGAAGAGCCACAAGGCCAGCCAACATTTTGGCCCTGGCCTTTCAAGGTCAGCCAAGACTCAGGACATAGGAGTACATGTACTGCAGCATCATGAAACTCAGGTGAGCTCCAAATTTTCTGAACAAGGAGATTATGGAGCCACAGAGGAAAGAGATCAAAGTTCTATCATGTGTTGGGGGAGAGTCACATGGAGAGAAAACTTTCTCTCAAGCTCTCACAGAGAGCAAACTGGTCAAGCATTGGCCGTGACTCATCCACATGGATGACACAGACAAAGGATCTACATAATAAGGTACAAGACTACAAGATAAACCCTGAGGGGACCTCACTGACCTCATAAGAAACATAAAGTACATGTGTTGGTATATAGGTCTTGCTCTATCTAGGTATTAATCATCCAGCAGAAAAGTATAAAAACGAGGTATACACTGCGGGGCCATAATAATAAGTTGAGCTGTAAATGGCTATGGTCGACAACTTCTTCAGATAACTCACTATTGTTGTGGAATGATGGACTGTGTTGGATTGTGTCATCGAGTTCAGGCACCTAAATTAGTTGAATGACAATGGAGTGCCCATCTCTGACAGGTGTAGACAAAGGAAGGGGTATAGAAAGGAAGAATCATGATGTGTGTGTATGGACAGTACAGTTGGGATAGATAACGCTATGCTTCTACATAATTCTATGAGAGGCAAGATTTGCACTAATGGTGGTTGGACAAGATACTATGTCGGCTTCTAGTACTATGGACAACCACTAGGAAAATAACAAGGTAGAAAGTATTAAATATTGAATCTTTGATGTAATTCAGGTATAAAAAAAATAAGATACGCAAAGAACTACACTCAATTTACTGATAAGAGACATCTGCTATCATAATTTCTGTAAGTATAATATCATGTGTGCACCTTCTGTGATACCAAAACATTATGAAATCAGTTTGCAATGTATTAATTTTTCAAATCCATCTTGTCAAGGTATCTTAAAACTGTCTCATTGATACTTGTACTTCAATAAAATAAAAATTTAATAAAAATCTAAAATGGAAGAGTGATCTACCTGGCTCATTAGAAAAGCATAATTTCAATAAACCTTTCGCTGCTGGAACTAGGCTATGTGTGTACAATGGGCTGGGCCTCTTTCCAAGGTTCCAGGCCACTAGGCTGAAGTTTTCAGGATGCCAGGTCACTGTGTTCTCTTTCTGTCCCAGAAATCAGGCCAAGGCCAGGGCACAAATCATCCAGCAAGTTAAGGGAGAAATTCTCTGTTGCCTTCATGGGTCAGCCTTCCATGTTTCCAGTACCTGGCAGAATACCTGGCCCCAGCTACACAAAACTCTCACAGTGCTCTTTGAAAAGGCTGTGGTGAAATTTCCCAAAAATTAACTTTCACTCATTATAATTAATATACTGTTCAGAGCATCTGGAGGATGCTGCAGATGCTGCAGGTGCACATGAGCTGTGGTGACATGTTTTCTTTCCTTCACAGTATTCCAGATCTTACCCTGAGCACATTGGGCCCATGGTTGTGGATGGCTCTTACAAGGCACAAATCAAGATCTTTCCTGGGTGCCAGCCTCTGCTCCGCTGCCCTTTGGCCAGGGATCCCGTGGTTAAGTAAACAAAACATGCTATATGAGGGCTGGTGGGAAGCAAAAAGGTCATATTTAATGCCTACATTCATAATCATATCTGTGCTTCTAACAGCCTAAATATGCAGTATAGTGGCCATTCATCTTTCTGTATAACTCATCATTACCATCACCATTGTTACCAAAATCTAAAATGAAAGGATGATC
>PVKA01010247.1:46844-65206 GCA_004027165.1 Ctenomys sociabilis
ACACACACACACACACACACACACCATGCTGAATTTACTCCAGGGATTCTGAGTCCATAAAGACCAGCTCTTCATCTCTTGAAGCAAGGCTGGCTAAGATTTGGTTGTGAAGCACTAGACCAGATACTCTTCAGCAAGCCTTCTGTCTCCTCCATTGCTTTAAGCCTTTTGTGTACACACAGAGCTCTAGTAGCTAAAACTTACTGTGTCAATAGCTAAAACTTACTGTGAGCCAAGCTCTGTCTGCAGGCTTTGGCTGAGGGGTTCACTTCCCAGTTCTCACTCACTGGAGAGGACTCTTCTGTGCAAGTCCCTCTCTCTCAGCTCTGTCCTGACAGCTGCACACACAGTGTTTCATGTGCTTGGCTGCCATTGTAACCAGCACCTAGTGTGCACGAGGCTGCACAGCATGATTAATGGGAACCAGGGGCCCAGGCTGGCTATGTTGAATCCTCACTCTGATCCATATTGGACATCTGGGGGAGGAGTGGCAAAGAGTTGAAGATGCTCCCTGCCTTCCTAGGCTTTCGAGAGGATGAAATGGGGTAACCCACAATGAGGAGTGCCCAGGCTCCCCCCTGACACATGCATGGGCTCATGGTGGCAGCATGAACTGGTTTTCCTTCCCATCCTCACTGAATGTGTCCTCACTCTGACAGAGGTAGGAAGCAGATGCTGCTCCCTTGCATGACAGTTGAGGGCTCTCTGCAGTTCCCAGCGTTATGCACTTGGCCTGTCTTGTAAATGAAGCTTGTGAGTGTAAAGCTTGTGAGTCTTAAGCTGCCTGGGAACCAGGGTGGTAGGACTGGCTGATGACTAGGGGAGAGTCAGGCTTCTCCAGATGCCACCACACACCCCAGTGGTCCATGAAAAGGGAACAATAGGATAGCATCCCTGCCCATATCACCTGCCAGCCTCTGTGTCTTCCTAGGTGCTGGGCCCCAGCTTTCTGCCCTCTCATGTGTTATTTCTACCCCCTGCAATCAAAAAGAAGGGTGTGTGTTTCCAGGTTCCCCTCATGTTTCCTCTCCCCCTTTCAGGTAGAATTGTGACCATGTGAGGGTTTAGGATGCCTGCAGCACAGGAGGGGAAGACAGCAGGGCCAAGGCCAGCAGGATGTGCCCAATGGGAAAGTTAGCAACAGGACGAGAGCACAGGATGGGGAAAGAGGTCTGCCTTATGATTTCTTCTTCCTGCCCTTTGGAGACTGTAATCAACATGTGCGTTATTTTCCAATTCTTCCCCTTTGTGAGACTTGCCTTCCTCCTTCATTACCGGCCTAATGATCATTATACTTCATTTAGCTGAAAACCCTGAAGCCTAGAGAGGGCGCTGGCTTTCCTGGACTGATACAAAGAAGTAGCACTGAAACAGAAAAAGATGCAGACTTGCACCTGACCCCCAACTTCAGAGCTCCAGAGAGAGCAAGCAGGTTCCTTGTGGCTGCAGGCAGGGGCACCGAAGCCAGTTTGCACAAACCCAGCCCAGTTCTTTTCATACTTCTCGAGGAAGCGTACTATTCCTGAAATCTTGGCTCCAGCTCCCTGTCAGAAAAAAGCACGCTAAGTTGAATTTGAATGACTCTGGCGTGTGTGTAGATTCAGGTCTATTGGCTCCAAGATTCTGCTAAGCCGCTCCAAGTGGCTGTAGCTTCTGTCATGTTGGCAATTTTATTTTCTGTTTCAAAAAATTGTGTATTCCCTACTGCTGGAGCTGGAAGGCACTGGGAGAGAGAGACTTCAAAGTCCCCTTGCCCATCCCCCAGGCTCAGATTGCCTGCTGCCAACTCTGACAGATGGAAGGAGACCAAGCTTCCCCCTCACTCACTAGTGGCTCCCAGTTCCCTTTCAAATCACAGATGAAAACTGGTGTGGGCAAAGTCAATACTGATGGAAGAGCCTGAGAATCTATACTCAGAAACAGAAAGATTTTACAAACCAGCATTTTTCCCTTCCAAGAACCAAGACCATTGGCTACCATTTCCTTTTGGAGCCATTCAGCAGTGCTGGAGTGAGCACTGGTCTCAATGCATTTTGAGAACTCCAGCTGGCCCTGGCCTGTGAGGCATACACAAGAGGCGATGTGTACTACGTCCATGCAGAGGCTCAGTGCTAGCTGTAACCTTTAGCTTACATTTCACTGAACAATGGCCTGGTATAGAAAATGTTGCTTCCAGTACCAGGTGTGGTGGCAGCACATGTAACCCCAACACTGGGAAGGCGGAGGCACCAGGACAGCAAATTCCAGGACAGCCTGGGCTATGTGGTGAGGCTCTCTTCCCTCAAAAATGTGGTTATCTAAAATATTACTTCCTTTTTATCTGCTTTAATCTCTGTCAGATGGTGAGGTAGTTAAACAAGCAGTTAAGACTTTTTCTGGCATTTGCCAACACAAATCCATGTTCTTCCTTTTCTCAGGTTTCATGATTGTTTAAAGTTTTATTTGTTTTTCCTCTCAACCATCATCCATCCACACTAAGAAGTACTATTTTTTTTTATCCCATTCTCATGTTAATTTCAGCCTTTTTTTGTTTTGTTTTTGGTCTTCTTGAGACAGGGTCTCACTATGCAATTCATGCTGACCTTGAGCTCACCTTGTAGCCCAGGCTGGATTCTGTACTTGCAGTGATTTTCCTGTCTCATCCTTCTGAGTACAGAGATTTCTTTTGTAAATCTGTACCAGAATTTTAAGTTTGTTGTCTTTTTTTTTTTTTTTTTTTAGAATTTTGAGTTTTTAAGGTAAGTTTTTCATCTAAGTACAAGATAGCCAAACATGTAGGTGGCTAGAGGCTGAGTGGTGGTGAAGGTCATATTTTTAAAATACGTAAACATTAATTGTAAATTAAGTTTTTCTCATAATTAGAGACCCTCCCACACACCTAAGTCCCCCAAATCAGACACATAATAAACAGGATATTTCTAATGTGTACTTTTTCATTCATACTTTGTTATGAAAAAATTTCTCATGCTGACACATAATTTCTTGGATCTTATCCATGAATGTCCTTAGAAGACAGTCATGAAATGAAATGGTTCGTTCAAACACAGATATTTTTATAGCTATTGATACCTGTTGCTAAATTGGCCTTCAGAGGGATGGAGTCAGTCTTTGGTGCTATCATTCCATATTAAAAGTCTTATCTTGGGGCTGGGGAGATGGCTCAGTGGAATAAGCACTTCCTTGGCAAGCTCAAGGGCCTGAGTTCAGTCCCTGGTTCCACCAAAAACAAAACAACAACAACAAAAAAAAGTCTTTGTCTTTTCCCCATATTTTCACAAGCAGTGGTCAATAGCACCAAGGCTATAACCCTCAGAATGAAGGCTCAGAAAACACAGTCTGTTCTTTTCTAGTTTTCTTTAAGCTTTAGGGAAGGAGCAGGGAGTGGCTGCCACACTAAGGAAGGGATAAAGCAGGAATGATGAGAAATGCAACAAATACAGTCAACCCAGTCCTGAGGAAACACGCCATGGAAGAACCAAGAGGCACTTAGCTAGAGAGCAGGTAGGATCTTAACCTGTGTGAGTTTTCTTTTCTGAGGGACTGAGGTGGCTTGGCGAATTTCTGTCCAGAGAAGCAGCATAGCTTGGATCCTGAGATGTCACACTATTGAGCTAGTGGAACTGAGACTAAACATTTGAGACTTATTACCTGGAGCATTGCTCACAACTGCCTTTTAAGAACCTAGATATGGAAGTCCCTTGGTTTTCTTCACACTCTGTGTGACCAGGAGACTTTGTAGGGGAAAAAAAAAAAAAAAAAAAAAAGCCTTAATGTGATCTGCATTTTCCCTGCTGTAATTTCAGCCTTTTCCTGATGAGTGGAGGACAATGTACCAACTTTAAGAGCAGATGACTTCTGGGTCAGCCATCACTAGCTGTGTCAGTGAGATCTAGCTGCTAAGTCTGTTCCTACATATATTCCTCACATTAAGGGTTTACGATAATAGCCACTTACTACTTTTCAGAAGCCTACAAGTTAGCTGAGTTTCTGCTGATTCGGTTTGGTTGATCTTGACCAAATTCACTCAGGTAACTAAGTTGGCTAAAGCTGGCTGATGTGGGGTGGGATGACCCAGCTGTGCTTCATACATCTTCAATCTGATAGGATACTCCAGGCTTGTTCACTTGGGGACAGAAGAGTTATAGAGAGCAAGAAAAGGCAAGTGCCAATGCAGGAGCACTTCAAGGTGCTTCTTGCATCAAGCTTGCTGAGTGCCCACTGGCCAAGCAAATCATGCAGCTACTCTAGACACATGTGAGTGGGCATCAACAGAAGGAAACAGCAACAGGGCTCCATAAAGATCTAGGTCAATGAAGACAATCAATCTGCTATGTGCATTTTGTGGCTTTGGACAGTTTCCTTAACCCTAGCTTTAGTTCTATCATTTATAAAAGTGTGTATTTCTTTAAAAGGTTTCGTGCTAATACATACAAAAACATCTGTTATATAATAAACATTCCATTTCTGTTCATTTCCTTCTCTTCTCTTTTTTCTCTCACTTGAACTTTAGCTTTTATTAAATGAATCATTCTTATGCACACATTCAAAGCTCCAACATAACACTAAACACTTTGTATGTGGCTTCTGTTTAATCCCCAGCATTTACCCTATGCCTGTTAAAGTAGGCCCTCAGTTAATCTCCATCATCTGGAGTTTTGGAGAATAAAGGAGTCAAGGAGTGCCCTCTCCCTGTGTCCTTGTAACTGTCCAGTTGAGAGATGATCTCTTGGCTCTGTGATCCAGTTCCACTACCTAGAGCTAGATGCAAAGGGTTAACATGACTGAATTAACTGAGGACACTGAATAGAGGCAACAAGGTGGGAAACACCCATTTCCTAATGTAAATGTGGCCTTGGGGGTAGAATAAATATCCTGGCCTGTCCTTAGCTAATCAGGCTCTAGAAAGACATTAATTGCAGCCAGCCGTCCTGCTGGGGAGACCCAAAGCTGCCAGCTCCCTTGCTGGGAATGGAATGGAATTGTAATTGGCTGTGAAAGCAGCATGGCAGGAGGTGTGGGGAAGGGTTGATGCCCCCTCCTTGCAGCAGGTGAGAGAAGAGTCAAGGAAAAGGACCCAAGAAGGCCCAGGGCAGCAAGGACGGGCCAATTTACAAGCTGCCCTTGCTGAAACCCTGCAGCTCCAGTCCCAGGGGTGGGCTCCGGCCACACTGAAGGGCCTTCTCATATAGCGAACTCGAAATGTTCAGCACAGGAGCACCACTCACGCCTGTAAACCCTAGCCCTGTGCTTCTTATGACTCCCATGAAAAAGCACAGCATAATTATTGTCACTTGTGTAACCAGTGTTCTGCTTCAATGAACTCTCCAAATAGAAACTCAGCCTCCCAGGGTATGGTGTGTGTCCATTTGTCTGTTGTGTGGTCCGTGATGGCACAGCATTCCTATACTATTGCTTCAGATTGATGTTAATATTTTTCCACTAAAGTAAATTAATGTGATAATATGTAAGGGAAATCTGTGGTAACATGTGTGTGCTTTCTGCCATGGAACTTCTTGGAACACATATAACAAAGAGTGACAACTGAAGGTCAACAGATGTGCCTGTGAGAGACAAGATAGTGTAAGCTTTCTAGCATCAGTGTACAGTGATGCCTATGGTGATAGCTAGGCAAGTTATTTACTTTCTTTGTGTCTTACTTTCCTCATTGGTAAAATGAGGGCAACAGTAGTCCTAATCTAATAGGATTGTTGGAAAGTGTAAAGCAATATAAGGAGCTTAGAACAGTGCAGAGATCAGTAAATGTGTTTTCATGATCAGTGAAGTAGGGGTGATGGTCTTTATTGCTGACCCACTTGGGTTCTGTCAACCTGGTGGGGTAGGTAGTAAACCTAGTGGCAATATACCAGGGAGAATAATTACAACTATCCAGGTAAAGTTACTTTTTTTTTAATTTTAGGGAAGGGTATACAGGATGTTCAGGGTCTACTAGATGGGACTTCTGGTGATCTGCCTGTTTATAGCCTCCTGAGAGCTGGGGTTACAAGCACATGCCCCCACACCCAGTGTCAGTTGCCATCTCAGCATGCCCCAGGGGCAGGGCTGGTTCTCCAGGCCGAGATGGAACTCCCAGCCCCTGTGCATGCTTGCAGGCACTTTAATCCGCTGAGTTATTTGACCAGCTTTCCAGGCAAAGTTACTTTTGCACAAAACAATTTTGTGACATGAAGCCTTGATGAGAATTCAGAATTTTCAAGGAAGCTTGACTTCATTAATACTTTAAAGCTCACAATGATAAACCATCATTTACAATGACTAAGCAGTTTTGTTTTATTGTATAATTCTTCTATCAAAATTTTATTGAAAGTTCATCACACATTTAGGGATGAAGGGGGATAATGCATTGAGAACCATTGAAAATGACACTTTACACATCAAAATCTAATGTTTCATAAAGCTAATAAAAAACTAAGAACATATACTCAGAAAGGAAAATGTCTTTCTATAATTTATAAAGTTATAATGACAAACTTCTAAGCTGTAACCAAAACATAAATAAATAAATACATGAAACCACACCTCGATTCTATTTTTCCTCTCAGCGCTTCCTTTCCCATTCATACTTCATGAGGAATAAAATCTATTTCTAGTTTAAGATGAGAATATACAAATGAAAAACAGGAAAATATTAAGAATAAAGGAGTGACCACTGCCTTGACTTCTCTCTGATATAGTGAAAACTTCATCTTCTACCCAACTAGAAGAAAATGCTTGACCTTTAGGCAGAAGAACACAGGAAAGATGGCATTGTTTCATGACCTCAAGAGCCAGCACAGACCTTCTGCTATGGGAAATAAGCCTTTCCTCTCCAATACTAGTCTGAAGTTTGTGCTCACATGTCAGGTTCCTGTGCCCAGTCTTTCCCAATTGGACCATCAGTGCTTGGAAAATAAGCAAGATAGCCTTTCTTGCTAATCAGATGTACAAATCAGCTCATCTACTAAAGCAATGATTTTTCTCAGTTTCTGGTTCTAGAATAGTGGAGGGGGAGGTGTCAGTGGAGAAAGAACCCAAGCCCTCCCTGCTGTCCAAGGTACTGAAATGGTTGGGGGACTTGACTGGGAGTTAGGGCTTGGGTGACAAAACTGGGGCCCTAGAAGGTACTGGTGAGTGGAACATTGCTAATGGTGTGGGACATGAGAGGGAATGTCTCAGAGAAGATTGAATAGGTGCTTGGGTCTCATTTCTGGCCCAGTCACGTAAATGAATCTGCTTCTGTCATTGGAGCTGCTGCATATACATTGGTTGAAGAGAGTGTTCAACTAATCGTTTTTACCAGTTACTGACTTCTATTTTTGGTGGAACCAAGGATTGAACTCAGGCCCTTGCACTTGCCAGGGAAGTGCTTATTCCACTAAGCCATTCCCCTCCCCCTTTTTTTTTAATTTTTGTTTTACTGAAGTACAAATATCAGAGACAGTTTTAAGATACTTTGACAAGATGGATTTGATAAATTAATACATTGCAAACTGTTTTCATACTGCTTGCTAGTATAGAAGGTGCATACATGATATTATACTTACAGACATTATTACACAGTATGTCTCTTATCAGTAAATAAAGAGTGTAGCTGTTTGCGTATCTTATTTTTTATACCTGAATTACATCAAAGATTCAATAATTAATGCTTTCCACTTTGATATTTTCCTAGTGGTTGTCCATTTTACGAGAAGCTGACATAATATCTTGTCCAACCACCATCAGTGCAAATCTTGCCTCTCATAGAATTATGCAGAAGCACAGCATTATCTATCCCAACTGTACTGTCCATACACACACATCATGATTCTTCCTTTCTATACCTCTTCCTTTGTCTACACCTGTCAAAGATGGACACTTTATTGTCATTCAACTAACTTAGGTGCTTGAACTCGACAACACAGTCCCACACAGTCCAGCATTCCACAACAATGGTGAGTTATCCAAAGAAGTTGTCGATGATAGCCATTTGCAGCTCAATTTAATATTATGGCCCCACGATGTATACTTCATTTTTATACTTTTCTGCTGAATGGTTAAGACCTAGACAGAGCAAGACCTATATACCAACACATGTACTTTATGTTTCTTATGAGGTCAGTGAAGTCTCCTCAGGGTTTATCTTGTAATCCTGTACCTTATTCTGTAGATCCTTTGTCTGTGTCATCCATGTGGATGAGTCACGGCCAAACTTCACCAGTTTGCTCTCTGTGAGAGCCTGAAAGTTTTCTCTCCATGTGATTCTCCCCTAACACACTATAGAACTTTGATCTCTTTCCTCTGTGGCTGCATAATCTCCTTGTTCTGAAAATTTGGAGCTCAACTGAGTTTCATGATATTGCAGTACAGGTTCTCCTATGTCCTGAGTCTTGGTTGACCTTGAAAGGCTAGGGCCAAAATGTTGGCTGGCCTTGTGACTCTTCTATTTCTCCAACTCTGATTTGTGAACTTAGGTGGTTAACCATCTAGAAGAAACGCTGATTAGTATCCTGCAGCATATGCCATTCACTTTGCCTTATCTGACTCAATTGATTTTAGTTGTTGTTGTACGTTTCCATTTGTATTTCTGCTTTTCGCTTCTTATACTAGGGGAGACTATACGATATTTACACATGTGTGTCTGGTTTATTTCACTTATGAGTATATGTTCAAGTGGCATCCACTTCAGTATAAATGCTTCAAAATTGTCATTCTTCACAGCTGAGTAATACTCCATTGTATAAAAATACCACATCTTTTTCAAACATTCCGCATGTGATGGACATCTTGGTTGTTTCCAAGATTTTGCTATCACAAATTGTGCTGCTATAAACATAGGTATACATATATCTCTATGATACAATATTTTCAGTTGCTTTGGGAAAATACCCAGTAGGGGGATAGCCGGCTTGAATGGGATTTCTAGTCCTACTCTTTTGAGGAGTCTCCACACTGACCTCCACAATGGTTGTACCAGTCTACATTCCCACCAGGAGTGGAGAAGTGTTCCCTTTTCCCCACAACCTCTCCAACATTTGTTGTTGGTTGATTTCCTGATGATAGCCATTCTTTCTGGAGTGAGATAGTATCTCAGTGTTGTTTTTATTTGCATTTCACGGATGACTAGCGATGTGGAGCATTTTTTCATGTATTTATTCGTTTCTTTAATTTCGTCCTCTGAGAAGTGTGTATTCATCTCAGATGCCCATTTCTGAATTGGGTCTTTAAATTTGAGGGTCCTGTTATATCTTAGTTCTTTATATATTCTAGACAAACAATCTTTGTCTGATTGCTTATTAGTTAAGATTTTTTCAAAATTTGTGGGTTGTCTTTTCACTCTGTTGACAATTTCTTTTGACACGCAGAAGCTCCTTAAGAAGAGTTGATCCCAGTTGTTGATTCTTTCAAGTGCTTCCTGTGCAAATATATGTTTATTCATGAACTCTTTACCTACTCCTATATCTTCAAGAGTTCCTTCTACTTTCTCTTCCAGGAGATTGAGTGTTTCTGTTTTAATGTTTAGATCTTTAATCCATTTTGACTTTAACTTAGTGCATGGTGATAGAGCTGGGTCAAGTTTTAGTTTTTAGCATGCAGAAAGCCAAGTTTTCCAGCACCATTTGTTAAAGAGACTATCTTTCTTCCAGTAAGTATGATTGGCCCCTATGTGTTCATAGATGCTTCTGTACCTTCTAATCTATTCCATTGATCCTCAGGTCTATTTTGTTGGCAATACCATGTTGATTTTATCAAAGTGGCTTTGTAGTATAATTTCAAGTCAGGAATTGTGATGCTTCCTGCCTTGTCTTGATTGGCCAAGATTGCTCTTGCTATTCTAGGTCGTTTGTAGTTCCAAATAAATTTTAGGAATGATTTTTCTAGGTCTGGGAGGTATGTTGGTGGCAGCTTGATAGGGATTGCATTAAATATGTACAGCAATTTTGGGAGTGTGGCCATCTTCACGATGTTGGTTCTTCCTCTCCAGGAGCATGGAATATCCTTCCATTTTCTGATATCCCCTATAATCTCTTTTCTTAGGGTGTTGTAATTTTCTGTGAAAAGAATCTTTGACTTCCTTGGTTAAGTGAATCGCAAGGTATTTCATTTTCTGCGGTGCTATTGTAAAAGGTATTGTTTCTATTGTTTCCCTTTCAGTGTGCCTATTATCTGTGTAGAAGAATGCTATTGACTTTTGAGTATTGATTTTGTATCCTGCTATGCTACTGAATTTCTGCATCAATGCTAGTAGTTTCTTGGTGGAATTTTTTGGGTCTTCCAAGTAAAGTATCATGTCATCTGCAAATAGTGATAATTTACCTTCTTCTTTACCTATTCTTATTCCCTTTATTTCTCCCTCTTTTCTAATGGCTGCTTCCAAGACTATATTGAATAGGAGGGGTGATAGGATTTTTATTTTTTGGGGGGGATTTTTTTTTTTTGACAGGGTCTCACTATGCAGCCCACATTCATAGTGATCCTCCTGCTTCCTGCCTCCCTAGGGCTGGGATTACAGGCACGCGCCACCACACCCGGACTCCATCGCCTGCTCAGCACACCCGAAGGCGGGGCCGGCACGGCATGCAGAACCAGGAATTGAATCCTGGCCGCTGTGCTTACCTAAGCAAGCACTTAGTGTGCTGAGCTATACCACCGGGCCTTAGGAGGGGTGATAGAGGACATTCTTGTCTTGTACCTGATTTAAGACTAAAAGATTTCAGTTTTTCCCCATTTGGGATTATATGAGCTTTTGGGTTGTCATAGATGGCTTTGATCAAGTTAAGATAGAGTCCATCTATTCCAATTTTCTGCAGGACGTTGAACATGAATGAGTGTTGGACTTTGTCAAAGGCTTTCTCTGCATCAAATGAGATGATCATGTGGTTTTTAGATTTTAGTCTATTAATATAGTATATTACATTTATAGATTTTTGAATATTGAACCATCCTTGCATCCCTGGGATGAATCCTACCTGGTCATTGTGTATGATCTTCTTGATGATTTGCTGTATTCTATTTGCTAGGATTTTGTTGAGTATTTTTGCATCTATGTTCATGAGAGAGATTGGCCTGTAGTTCTCCCTTTTGATTGTGTCTTTCCATCTTTTGGAATCAGTATTATACTTGCCTCCAGAAATGATTATTGGAGGACTGTTTCCTTTTCAATTTCATTGAAGAGTTTGTGAAGTGTGAGGATTATATCTTCTATAAATTTCTTGTAGAATTCAGTTGTGAATGCATCAGGACCTGCATTTTTCTTTGTCGATAAGCTTTTTATTACGTTTCGTATTTCACTGGCTGTTATCAGCTTATTGAGAGTTGTTATATCTTCTTGATTGAATTTTGGTAATTTGTACCTTTCAAGGAATCTGTCCATTTTTTCTATGTCTTCTATTCTGTGAGCGTAAAGATTCTCGAAGTAACTACTGATAATCTTCTGAATTTCCGCTGGGTCTGTGGTGATTTCACCCTTTTCATTCCTTATTGCTTGTACTTGAATTTTCTTTTGCCTCTTTTTGATGAGGTTGGCAAGAGGCTTATCAACTTTATTTAGTTTTTCAAAGAACCAACTTTTTGATTTGGGGATTCTTTGAACTGTTTTCTTCATCTCAATTGAATTAATTTCTGCTCTAATCTTTATGATTTCTTCCCATCTTTGTGCTCTGGGTTTCGCTTGATCTTCTTTTTCTAGTTGTTGGAGGTGCAACATTAAGGTACTAATTTGTTCCCGTTCTGTTTTCCTAATGTGTGAACTCATAGCTATGATTTTACCTCTAAGAACTGCTTTCATCACATTCCATAAATTCCAGTAAGTTTTGCTTGAATTTTCATTGAATTTTAGATATTGTTGAATTTCTTGTTGAATTTCTTCTCTGACCCACTGATTGCTGAGTAGGGTGTTGTTTAGTTTTCATGAATTTAGTGGGTTTTTCTGGTTTCTTTTGTCATTTATTTCCAGTTTCACTGCATTGTGGTCAGATAGTATGCATGAGATAATTTCTATTTTCTTGCATATACTTAGGCATGACCTCTGGACTAGTATGCGGTCTATTTTGGAAAATGACCTGTGTGCAGCTGAATAGAATGTGTGTTCAGCTGTGGTTGGGTGGAACACTGTGTATATATCTACGAGGTCCATTTGTTCCAAGCTCTGGTTCAGTTCTGCTACTTCCTTGCTAATCTTTTGTCTGGTTGAGCTATCTTTTTGAGATAAGGGGGTGTTAAGGTCTCCTGTTAAGACTGTGTTCTTAGACATTAAGTTTTTCATGTCCCTTAAGATTTGTCTTACATAAAAAAAAAAAAAAAAGATTTGTCTTACATAGTTGTGTCCTCCTGTGTTTGGTGTATAAATGCTTATGAGTGTTACTTCTTGCTCTTGAATTTTTCCCCTGACCAATATATAGTGGTTTTGTTTGTGTCATTTAATTCTTCTTGGTTTGAAGTTAAGACTGTCTGAGAACACAATTGCTACTCCTGCTTTTTTCTGAGGTGCTAGGGCATGTAATATTGTTTTCCATCCTTTGACTTTGAGCTATGAATGTCCTTTTGAGTTAAGTGTGTTTCTTGTATAGAGCATATTGTTGGATTTTGTTTCCTAATCCATTGTGCCAGTCTATTACTCTTAATTGGAGAATTGAGTCCGTTTACATTGATGGTTATAATTCAAATATGCTGACTTATGTTTGCCATGATATTTACCTGGTGCTGTTTACTCCTTTGTAACCTGTGTTTAATCGTCTGTCCTGTTCAGTGGGTTCCTTCCATTCTCATTCATGGAGTTCTGGTCATTGTGGTCTCTCTCTAGAACATCTTTCAGCAGCCTGTGAAGGGATGGCTTTGTCATCATGAAATTCTTTAGTTGTTCTTTGTCATGGAAGTATTTCACTTCTCCATCAAACTTGAAAGAGAATTTTGCAGGGTATATAGTCTGGGCTGGAATTTGTTTTCATGTAGGACTTGAAGAACTCTGCTCCATGCTCTCCTTGCCTTCATTGTTTGTGTAGAGAAGTCAGCTGTAATTCTGATGGGTTTTCCTTTGAATGTGAGCTGTGTCTTCTCTCTAGCAGCTTTCAGTATATTATTTTTGTGTTGAATTTCTGGGATCTTAACTATTATGTCTCAGTGTGTTTTTATCTGGGTTGAAGTTATTTGGTGTTCTGTATGCTTCAGTGACCTGAATGTTGGATTGTTTCCTCATATTTGGGAAGTTTTCTGCGATTATTTCTCCCCAGATTCTTTTCATGTCATTTGCATTGACTCCTTCATGCTCTTTGATCCAATTATTCTCACATTGTTCATCCTGGCATCATCTTGCAAGTGATGGATTATTTTTTCCTGCATTCTTGTTGTTTTTAAGAGATCCTTTCTCACCTTTTCACTTGCAGCTCTGGCATCTTCAAGATCTGAAACTCTGTCTTCGCTTTCACTCAAATGGTTTTATAGACTCATGATTGATATTTTTAGCTCTTCTATATCTCTTTGACTCTGTTTCATATGTTCTATTTCTTTTCTGTATTGCTCATTCAAGGAATTCATCATATTTCTGATCTCAATTTTTTTATCCATGTCTTCTTTAGAGGTAATTATTAATTCTTTTTCTGTAGTGTTTCTTCCAAGTTGGGTTTCCTCTGAATATTTCTGGACTTGTTTCTGTATTTCAGATGTTATGATTTCAAAGAATTCTTTTTTGTTCAAAGAATTATTTTTTTGATTTCAGAACTTATTTCTGCTTTGAGTTCCTCATGATCTTTCTGCTGTAGTTTCTTTGCTTCAGATGCTGTTAATTCATATATATCGGCTACAGTAGTGCTCTCTGCACGTGTTCTGCGTGAGAATAGTTTTTCCACCCAATGTTTCTGGAATTCATTCTTTATTTCAGATGCTATGTATTCAGATATTTCTTTTTTAATTTGGGGAATTACTTCTCGTTTTATTTCCTCTATAGCTTTCTGCTGTTATTCCTTTGCTGTTGTATCTGTTAATTCATTCATTTCAGCTGAGCTAGTGTCCTCTGCCCTTACTGGTGGACTCGAGGTCTGGGATTGCATTTTTCCCCTTCTCTTTGTCATTCTGTATAGCACTGACCTTTGACCTTTGGTGCGGAGCTTTTGTGCAGCTATAACAGCTTGTTATGAGACTCATGTGCTAGTCTATTAAGTTTGAGATTATCCAGGTATGCCTATCCTGGATGTAGCTGTTATGTTCAGTTCCTTTTTGCTGCAGCTCCTGTGGTTCCCCTCTGTTGGTTCCCTGTTCAGGTGAGCACAAACCGAACTGGGATGCACAGCAAGTAATGAAAATTCCCCGTCTTAGCTGGCTTTGGGGCGAGGATCTGGAAAATTGCCGGCTTCAGCCCTCCTGTGTCAGGCAGGTTGTTCCCCAGGTGGGCAGGCCTGGGCTTTGGTGGGTCTTCTGGGCTCACAAAAGGATAGTGGATGATCCCATTCACTGAGTAGGTTGTACTGGGTCAGCCAGCCTGTTCTGGGTCCGGGTCTACAGGCCGTAACCCGAGTAGGCTGGGAAAGGTCCCTCCAGTGCAGCAGGCCTGGAGCTCTCACTCACAGGCCAGGTTGCCCTGGGTTTCGGGCTGGGGTGTGGGACTGGTGATTGCTGAAGAAAGTCCCTCTGGTGTGGCAGGCTTGGAGTTCTAACTCCAGGCTGACCTGCACTGGGTCTGGGGCTGTGGGGTGGGACCGTCAATCTCCTGGAAATGTTTCTCTGGCACAATGTGCCTGGAGCTCTCACCGGGCCACGGGGGGGGGGGGGGGGGGGGGGGGGGGGGGCAGGGAATTCCTTGGAAATGTCTCTCAGGCTCACCGGGCCTGGAGTTCTATACTCACTGAAGTTTGATGCCCAGGGAATCGGGGAAATTCCCACTCACTCTGCAGGCTTTAGGGCAGGGGATCTGAGGTGCTGGTGAGTGGGTCCTGAGGTTTCAGGCCGGTCCCTGGCTTGGAGGGCTTGGGGGCAGGGATCGGGTAGCGCGCATGGGAAGAAGCCAATGGCTGTCCCTCAGACTCACCACACTCTCACTGCCCTGAGAAGCCTGGTGAGTCAGTCATGCAGATTCCCACTCACTGGGAGAGATTGTGGTGGGATCCAGGAGGCCGCTGCAGTCAGCGGCTGTCTCGGGCTTGTCTTTGGCTGGGTGGCGGGGCAGGATCAAGTAGGCTGCTGGAATGGGCCGCGCTGTCTCGGGAGGTCTCTGGCGCTGGGCGGGCGTGGGCGGGACCAAGAAAGATGGCGGTGCCGGCCGCGCTGTCTCTGGCCGGTCTCCCCCCGCCCCTTTTCAATGAAGTTACTGTTTGTTTGTTTTTGCGGAACTGGGGCTTGAACTCAGACCCTTGCACTTGCCAGGGAAGCTCTTATTTTACTGAGCCATCTCTCCAGCCTCGCTGACTTCTTAAGATTTAAAAATTAATTCCAAGACTCCATTGATTAAAAAAAATCTAATATCAGATTCCAGGAACTGCTTGAAGTTGAACTTGACAGATGCATAGAAGTAAGAATTCTTTATACTTGAAATGAGCTAATTTCATGGGCCTCTCAATCACCTGGAAATGGCACCACCAACTACTGGTGTCTATCCAAGATCTCTGAAATAGAAGCTCTTCACTGGAAAGAATTGTTTCCTAAAGTGAAAAAAGGCAGCTTTCTATTGCTCAATCGAAGTCACTTTTAGCAAGCATCCAATTCCCTTCCTCATGCTTTGGGTCACTAAGCAAGCTTCTTGTCTTTTGTTTGGCTTCTCAGCTGTATAAGATCCCAGCCTGAACTGCATTGATGTGAAGATGTAAGTGCTCCAGGGATTGGAAAGGTTCATCTTCTACTGTTAATATAAAGCAGCTTTCTGGTGTCTGTCTTGGCTTTCTATCTGGTTTTCTTGGCCTGAATTTTGTCTTTACAGCATAGGATCACCTAGAGTGAAAGGTTATTAAATCAAGGTGCAAAAATGGATATCTAGATCCTTCAGTAGAGAAAGGAAAAGCTGTTAATAATGAGCAAAGGAAAATACAATGGTACCTCTTAGCCCATTTTGGCAGGGAGTTAGGGGGAATCTGCCTTAAAGTTGCTTGTCTCTTTCATCCTCCTAATTCTTCTTATAGTGTTACCCAACAAAAGAGATATACTCTTAAGATGTATATAATGTAAGGCCAATGTCATGTATTTTTAGTCCATCTTTGTTTTTGTCCTGTAAATCCCCATCATCCAGTTCTGTGCTATACCCAAGGTAGTGCAGAAAACATTTTTAGAGTCCATGAAAGTAATTCAATTTAGCATGCAAGCACCTCATGTATGCTTCCATTCCTAACCATCTCCTAACAGCTAAGTGACAGAGAACCTACTACCTTATAAGACTACCCACTGCATTTTTTAAAGAAAGTTCCAACAAACAAATATTTGCTGAAAGAGTGAATAAATATTACACTGAATGCTGCTGGATGACAGTGTAAGAGAAGAACATTTGAGGGTGATCAGAATTCACGTGTTGGCATTGGTGAGTTTGGTGTGTGCATGAAGTCAGAAATGATATAGGAAGATGTAAGTTCAGTGTTGTGTATTGGATCAGCCTGAACGTGTGCATAGCCATTGTAAGTGGCTAGAGTGGTCTTTCTTGTGTTGAGTCTAACTCTCAGACAAAAATATCAGAGCTGAGATAAATGGAGAAGACAGAGGTGGGGGAGAAAAGAAGAAGAAGGAGAAGGAGAAGGAGGAGGAAGAGGAGGAGGAGAAGTAGAAGGAAGATGAAGAAGAAGAAGAAAGGCGGAGGAGGAGGAAGATGGAGGAAGAGGACATGGAGGAGGAGGTAGAAGAGAAAGAGGAGGAGGGGGAAACATGTGGCATTATTCCTCATTACACCTCCTTGCACGAGGCAAAAGCACCAATCTGATCTGTTTAAGAAACAAGAAAAATAGTGCAGTGTGGCAGGCCTCTCACAATCCCAGGCATGCTGGCACACATGCACACATGCAGGCAGGCTATAAGGCAAAGCACTCTGATCTTGTGCATGTGTGACTTACAGCCTCTCAGCCTAGGGTTACAGGGCTGTGGAGAAACTGGGCAGGCTGTGCCAGCAGCTGTCCTGAGCAGTCCTGGCTGCAGCAAAAGAATCAGGGGCTAAGTGTCTCCCACAACCATCTCCCTCTATTCATCCCTCTCTCTTTTGCCTGGGCTCCTCTGTGGAATAACACAGCATAAAACCCAGAGAATGAGACATCCAATTTTGCTTTCTGTGTATCTAAACACTCCTTCCTCAGCAGGACATCCCAACACATCGGTGCAGCTACACCCTCTTCTTTTCACTAGGACACTTTTCATAGTAGTCCTGGTCATCGTCATCTTCATATTGCTTTCATTCTCATCACCAAATAAACTGTTTGATTCTGCCATTTGGGTTCGCAGGACATGTAAGTTCTGTATTTACACATGCAAAGTTTTAATCAGAACTGTAATTGCATTAAAAAACTGTCGTTGAGAAGGTATTTTCAAAAGAGATTTAAGTCAATTTAATTTTTGAGTTTTTAATATAGAGCAGTTAAACTGTTTCCATTTTTCTCACTTATGCTACTAAGACTTCTCACTGAAATAAGTCATTTTAAAGTAAAGTAGGCATTCACTACTGCATCTGATCACTTTATGACACACATCATAATGTACAAATATGGCTCTGTCATTTGAAGACTACTTTACTATCCTTCAAAAATCTAACTTTTTCTATATCAAAGTTTGTAGAGCTGAAGCCCTAATCTGCTAGATTTTAATGTCATAAGTCGTACTGAAGACATTTTTGATGTCATTATTTCTATCTCATACTAAGTTTCTGAACATCACCAAAATGATCTGCCATGTAAGAGAGAGGGTCCTTTGTTAACTGCTTAGTGTATGTGGGTATCAAGTAAGTGTGTCTAACATAACAAAGTGCTCAGAAGAGAGCATCATTATCCTCATTTAGTAGATAAGTAAACTGAGCCTAGGAGAAGCACAGTCATCTGCTTGATGTCATGTAGCAGCTAAGGGTATAGACTTGGGCACTGAAAGTGAGGTGCTTAAGCATTGACAACTTGAGTTTTTTCCTACTGTACCACATGTGTCTTGCTTCATTCATAAATATGCTATTTATTTTTCTTTTGTCTTTTTGAGACAGGGTTTCACTATGCAGTTCAGGCTGACCTTAAGCTCACTTTGTAGCTCAGGCTGGTCTCGAACTCAGAACAATCCTCCTGCCTCAGCTCTCATGTGCTAGGATTACAGACCTGCTCCACCACGCCCAGTTTAAATATGCTGTTTAATGGCTGTATGCACACCGCATGATCTAGCACATTTCACCTGGACTATATCCTATTTTCTGTCTCTCTCTGTCTCTCTCTCTGTCTCTCTCTCTCTCTCTC
>PVKA01010248.1:0-65126 GCA_004027165.1 Ctenomys sociabilis
GGGGGGGGGGGGGGGGTGGAAGGCGGAAACGGCACTGTCTTTCAGGCACGGCTATTCGCAGCTCTCTACACCTCCCCAGGATAAAATTGAGTCCATTCTGGTGCATCAGGTGTCTGGCCAACTCTACTGTCTCCACAGCTGTTCTGTGTGTGGTCTAATGAGACCCTCTAATGAGACAAGCCCACCTGTGCCCACTGCTGTCCACCCCGGCCTCCCACATGAACACAAGCACAATTGGGCTGAGGCATAATTTCCATGAAAGCCTTAGCAGCAGCTCAGCAGATCTGTGTTGGGTACTGGTGGAAAAGGTAAGTCTTATGGGCTGGAAAAGTCTCATCTCCTCCTTTTTCTCTATCGGGAGATGTTCTCACTCCTGCGTAATGGTACCTAGGATGGCTCTGCATCCAAGGGTAGTGAACAAACTACCCTTGTAAATCAGTTATCCATACCCATGGCTCAGATCATCTCCCTGTTTTTTTCGTGGACCACAGCAGTCCCGATCATATATTCAGGTGTACCCCCAGGATTCCCCAGAAGCAAATGTGGAGGCAGAGTGAGGACTGTAGTCAATGTACTGGGAGAGTAATATACCAATCACAGATGAAAGGAAGATGATAGGATGCAAAGCTGACCGAGTCCCAGCCAGCCAATAGGAAGCTCCAGAACAAAAGTCTTGTGCTGATCAAAAATGACCAGGTCCTAGACAACCCACCATGCTCAGTGCCTAGCTGGAGCTGCCTGGGCAAAGCTTAGTCTCCATTTAAAAGCTAAGATGGCTCTGAAGGCACTAACAGCTAGAGGGCATGATGAACTCTGCCCCTTACGTTCATCAGCTGGGTCTTTCAGACAGAGAGCCCTGGACAGCACCCTCTGTGTCTGCCACACAAGTCCATTTGGCTATGATGTAGAGGATTCACAAAAGTTGGGTGAAGATTGTGGATGTACAGGCTGCTTATCCAAAATTCTGGGGCTCAGGGGTCACTGGTGAGGCTCTACATGCTGTTTTGTGGAAGGAACTCACTCTGTCAGCTTACCTCTGTGTAGAACTATATCCAGAACGGGAGGGACACAGGCATCCAGAAAGCTAACCCACTACCTGACAACCAGTCTGCCCCAAAGCCATAGGTCCCAGCATGCTCTGAGGCCACCTAACACCTCTGTGCATCAGGAGACGCCATCCATTAGCCCTGATTAGAGCCCATGAAAGCACTCCAGAGAGAAAGACCAAGCCAAGCTAGCTCACTACATCATCTCCATGACTAGACTGTGCCCTGGGTTCAGAATAAGGGATAAGTAATTTGAGGTGAGTATTGATTTGTCATTTCAAAAATGAAATAAGAGATCACTGGGTTACTTACATGTTGGCTGACTAAATGGCTGTTGAATTGCCAGGGAAAAGTCCTTTTCTTCTTTTTCCCAACTAACGAAAGAAGCATACACTCAATGCTGAGTTTCTTTGACCCCCTGAGGAATGTATATTTACAGGAGGAGAGAAATTACCTCCTGGCTGGAAGAGCTCCTGGTAGGACAACTGATGGATAGGAGATAGGAAGAGAGTACCTCTCCTGGGGTGGGGGATCTTCCCTCCCTACGTGTGGTCAGAGCTTGCTATATTTCCATCAACAAGGCTGACTGCCTCCTCGACACAAGGAATCAGCCATCATTGCTCCCTTGCTGTGCAGAGACCAAGGTGGTGATGTCATTTCTAAAGTAGCAGGGACAAGCAAGAAGAGGGTGGGACATGAAGACCTGGCAGCAACCACCACTGTGGGTGGCCAAGAACAAGTGGGCTGCATGATTGCTGAACTGCAGACAGGGAGAGTAAGCAGCTCCCAGGGTGCAGAATAGTGGTGAGGGGAAACAAGGAAGCATTATTTAGAAGGAAATGACTGCAGGATTACAAACTTTCTGGTGACTACTCTTCTATATGTATGTGAATGCCAAAGAGAGCTAAAAGTTAATATTAACTATTTTATGACATTATTTTAAAAATGGACTGAAACCATGACCCTGAAGCACTCAGAGGCCACCACCCCTATGGCAGGCTTTGCAGACCTCCCATGGCCCAGAGACAGGGGCAAGTGCAGGTCCTGTGCACCCTTTAAGAGTGTTTGTTTCCCTCCTCCACTACCCAGAACAAAACTGGAGTGCACCCGTTAGCCTGCCTATGGGAGGGAATTCACTCTGGCAGTAAAAACCTCACTTGGCAATTTTAAAGCTCAACAAAAGTGTTTAAAGTCCATTTCAAAAAGGAGCCAATGGGTTCTTTGTGGAAAAATGGCCTCTTAGCTGCGGGTTCCATTTGACTGAAAGCCATCTTATGAGGTGAGAGCTATTAACAGATGACCAAAGTCTCCTGTTTTGCTCCATAAACACCAATTTGACTTGAGGAGCTTTCAGTAGCTGGGATCCCGCCCCACACAGCTCTGACTACGGCAGGACAATGACTCAGACTCTACCAGGTGGCCAGGACATGAACCTTGAAGTGGGTCACCCTCATCCTGAGCCCAGATCTGTCAACTCCCACCAGGCTCTGGAAAGTCACCAGTCCTCCTGTCTTGGTTTTCTTGTAACAAAAATGGAGGTGATCGGCACCGCCCCCTTGGTAGTCTTCTCTAAGGCATAAATGAGTTAGCCCTGACATGGGGACCAGAAACTCTCTTGCCACAGAGCAAATTCTACATCACAGCTGACACCAGCATTACAGTAATGGATTTTGGTGTTTCCTAAAGAATTTATGGGCTCTCACCATTCCTAGAGCCATAGCAGTTAATGGCCCCAGCATCTAGTGCAGTGTGGAAGTTTCCCCTCCAGCCTCTCCTTGCCCAGCTTCCTTGTGCCTAGAAGCCACCTAGGACTGCTCTGTAAGACAGCCATTCTGTTACTGTGCACCTCTGCTGAAGGCCTTCCCTAGCCATCCCTGCCTTTAATTACAGCAGACGAGACAACTGAACCCATGCACTTACCTGTCCCACATGGCAGATGACCTGACTCACCATAACAAACCAGGGTTTTGACTGCAGGTCTTGGGATCTGGGTGGAAGCAGTGCAACACACCTAGACAAGGGAAAATCAAAGACCAGGGTAAAAGAACAATTTCCCACTCAAGCTAGCTTATAAACTAAAATTTGAAACATAAAGAAATTAAAGCTGGGCAAGTGTGCACACTTGTAATCCCAGCACTCAGGAGGCTGAGGCAGGACAATTGTTATGAGTTTGAGACCAGCCTGGGCTACAAAGTGAACTCAAGGCCAGCCTGAACTGCATAGCAAGACCGTGTCTCAAGAAGACCAAAAAGAGAAAAAGAATGTAAAAAAAAAAATCTGTATCCTAAGGTGAAACTGCCCCAAACCCTGAAACCACTAAACTACCTCAATTTGTCTGTGTAGTTTATACCTTCCACACAAAAACTAGATGACCTTTCTCTGAGAAATCTGACTACCCTAAGGAAAAAAAAGTGGTTACAGGTTCTACCTGTGGTCATCACCCCAGTGGAAGAACTCAGAGGCCATATGACCAATGATCTCTAGGGAGTCCCCCCCCCCACTTCAGAAAGAGAGATTGAAAAAACTGGTATTTGTGATATTTATAACAATGCATCCATAAATTCTTTGGTATTCCTGCCTTCAAATGTACAGCCTACTTTTCATGCCCTTAAATGGAGCTGTAGTTAGTGTCTCCCTTCTAACAGAGCAGGTAGAAACATTGATACTCAAGATCACGTATAGAAGGTTTGACCACTTTCTTGTTACCCTCTCATAGATTGCCTGTTCTAGCATAGCCCTGTGGAGAGATCCAGTTAGGAACAAGCCACCTTGGACATGGCTCCTTAGGAAGAGTGAAAACCTCAAGCCCCAGGCAACTTCTTCCCTGGAACTTCAGGAAAGATCTGAAACCAGAGCCCACTTAAGCCATTTTTAAATTCTGACTCATAAAACTTGTGATAGAAGTTCATTATTTGGAGCTGCTAAGTTTGGGGTTACTTTTGTTACACAACTGTAGATACCTAAGACAGCATCTTAATATCTGTCTTAGTTACTCTTCTCTCCTTGCTGGGACAAATACCTGACACCCAAAGTGAAGGAAGCAAAGATTTATTTAGCTCACAGTCTGTGGAGGTTTCAGAGGTTTCAGTCCATACTCAGCTGGCTCCAAGGCAGAGCAGCACATGGCAGAGAGCAATGGCATAGGCAAAGTGCAGAGGGCAAAGGGAGTGACAGTAGCTCAGACAGCTAGCTAGCTGCTCTCCCCTGTTTACATTGCCAGGGCTGGTGCAGCATCCACACCCACAATAATCAGTCACAAACTCCAGAGGCTGCCCCATGACTCCATGAGGCTTTGGGAAGACACCTATACATGAACCACAGCAGTATCTTACTCATAAAAAAGAAAGGACCTCCGAAGATTCCTAGACTTGAAGAAAACATCTTGCCTCTTATGAATCCCAGGAAGAGAATGATGATCCACCACTTTCGTGGTGACATTTACAGCTAAGGATTAAATTTCTTTAAATTTCCATAATTCTGTGATAAACACAGCAGTGCATGGAGGCAGACATGCTTAGAAGCTCAGTATTTGACTTTCAGAGCCCTGGAAACACATAGGGCCTGCAAAGAAGAAATAAATCAAGGCTCAGAAGTAAGAAGAGCTGGTACTGCCCAGCAACACCAGCAGGGAGAAGACACAGGGGCCATGCTTCAGGAAGCTCATTGCAGGAGCCTGTCTTCCAACCGGGAGTTCCAGCCCCTGCCAAAACCTCAACCAAGGCTTCGAGCAGAATAGATGCACTTGTAAGCATTCAAAGTCTCGAAGATCACCTACTTCCCGTGAACTATTCGCTATTTCTGATAGCTAATGATGGCAGTTAATAGCACTGATGACACCGTGCTGCAACCAGGAGGGATGCAGATCAGGCAGGTTCACACACACAGCAGGGACACGGAACTTGCAGGAGGAGGACGTCAGCAGGTAACTGGAGAGCAGCTGTGCATCAGTGGGAATAGCAGGGCAGACAGATGCAGGCGCACAGCTCTCAAGTGGGACGTTAGGGAGAGAACGTTAGGGTACTGCCGAGGAGCTTGGAGACCTCTGTGGTAACAAATATGAAGAAAACTAAGTCCATGGAGAAAGTTTTTGAAATTACATGTCATCACATATATTCTTTTTTGATGTTTATATCCTCATATTAATATAAATGCCAAATATTGGTGTGTTCTGTGTTTATTGATATTCATGGCCATTCCAATCCTGTTCCTTATCTTGCTTTCCTATCGCACTCAGGAGGGAGCTTTCTTTTAGTAATGCTTAGTAGCTTACTAAGAGTCTTCTGTATCTGTCAATAGACACATTTCTAGGGCCAGGGAGATAGCTCAGTAGAATAAGTGCTTGCCTGGCAAGCTCAGGGTCCTGAGTTCAATCCCTGGTACTGCAAAAAAAATAAAAGACACATTTCTAGACATTTACAGGTTTTTTTTTTTTTTTTTTTTTTTTTTTGCAGAACCGGGTATTGAACTCAGGCCCTTGCACTTGCCAGGGAAGCGCTTATTCCACTGAGCCATCTCCCTGGTCCCCTACAGGTATTTTTTTGATGGTGTGGCAAGTGGTATCAATGTTTAAGTTCATTTTCTAATTGTTCTTGGTGGGTAGAAGTACAATTAGTCTTACATATTGATCTTGTATCCAATGATCTTATTAAGTTTTCTTACTAATTCAGTTGCTTATAGGAAGATCCTTTGAGCTTTTCTATGTGCAGAATCACATTGCCTTTGAATAACATTTTAATTTTCTCCTCTTTGTTTCATCTTTTATTTCTTGCCCTTGTTAATTGTGCTGGGTAGAAGTAAGGGTGTCAGTGTGTAATATTTTCACCCCCAATTTTGGGACAAGTGATCAATTGTCCCCTTACAGAATGATGTTAACCAAAACCTACCTGGATGGGGTGAACTCCACTTACTCATAATATATTATATTTTTGTATTTAACAGAAATTTATAGGGCTGGCCAAATAACTCAGCAGATCAAAGCACCTGCAAGCAGGCATGGGGGCCAGGTGTTCAATCCCTGGACCTGCCATGCTGGCCCTGCCCCTGGGGCAGGCTAAGGCAGCAACTGAGACTCACACCTGTAATCCCAGCTCTTGGGAGACTGTAAACAGGTGGATCATTACAAGTCTGATCTAGTAGTGAGACCCTGAACACCTGTAGATCCTTCCCTAAAATACAAAAAAAAAAAAAATATGAATATTTTGTTTAGGATTTTCATATCTGTGTTCATCAGAAAGATTAACATATACTTAATATATATTATATACTTCTATTCTTTTTGTTAAATGTGCTTGTCAGGTTTGTTATCTGAGTTATATTGCCCTTATCAAACAAGAAAAGAACTGTCTCCCCTTGTGTGAAATCTTTGGAAGAACTGTGTGGACTTATTTCTTTCTTAAGTATTTGGATGCATGCTGGTAAAGCCATTTGAGCCCTGTATCTTCTTTGTGGGAAGTTTTTCAATTAAGGATCAATTTCTTTAAATTATATATGACTCTTCCAATCTGCTATTTCTTCTTGTGTCCATTTTGGGATGTTGTGTCTTCAAAGAAAGTTATCCATTGTGCTTAAAGTTTTGTATTTATTGGCAAAGAGTTGTTTATGCCTTATTGTTAGTGCTCACTGGATCTATACTGCCCTGCCTATTACTCCTGACACTGGTATATTTCCTATTTTCCCTCTTGATCTGTCTAAACCAAAGCTGAATCGATTGTATTACACTTTCCAAAGCAACCACTTCTGAGTATCTTGTTTTGTCCATTGCACATTCATCTCCTAATTCCTTCATTTCTTTTTATAGACTCCTTTCTTCTACTTTTAAAACTTTAATCTGCTCAGTCTTCCCTAATCTTGGCCATGTTCTGGTGATCATTTACTTTCTCAGTCTTCTTCTTTTCTAAACCATGTAGGTAATGCTGCAGATTTCTCTCCGAGCTCCCCAGTGGCACACCACAAGTTTTCACATGCACCATTTTCACTATGACTCAGTTCCAAACGACTTCTAATTGTATTTGTGGTTTCTTTTTTCACATATGTGCATTTAGAAATGTATGGCTAGCCAGGTGTGGTGGCACATGCTTGTTATCCCAGGATCAAGAAGCTGAGACAGGAGGAGCAGTATGCATTCAAGGCCAGACTGATCTACATAGTGAGTTCCAGGCCACCCTGAATTAAAAAAAAAAAAAAAAAAAAAAAGAACCAGAGGGCCAGGGAGATAACTCAGTAGAATAAGCACCTGCCTGGCAAGTGCAGGGTCCTGAGTTCAATCCCTGGTGGAATTGCAAAAAAAAAAAAAAAAAATCAGAAAGAAGCATACTGCCTAACTTTCAAAAGCTCAAACATTTTTTAAAGAACATATTTCTGACTTAATTCTTATCATGGACTGTGCAGAGTCTGAAAAAAAATGTAAGCACATTTCAGAAAATAAAAATAATATGATTTTTTTAAACAAATGATTTTATGTGTGATTTAAAAGGGAAGCATAGGGCCAGTGAGAGAGCTCAGCAGTCCAAAGCACCAGCTTAGGCAAGCTTCAGCAGGCACAGGGGACCACAGTTCTATCCCAGGCACCACAGTTCTATCCCAGGCTGTGCCAGCCCCACCCTTAGGACCTGCTGAGCCCACAAAAAAAAAAAAAAGGAAGCATAATCTGAAATTTTGGGGGTAGAATCTTCTTCGTATGTCTATTAGCTCAAACTTTTTAAATCTTACATTTTCTTATTTATTATCTACCTACTTTTTCTAAATATCACTGAGAGAGATGTGTAGGAAATACTATAGTAAATTCATTTCTTTTTCCTCTTATTTCTTCTAATATTTTGCTTCTCTAAGGCTATATTATTAGTTACACTTAAAGTTAGAATTGTATGTCCTCCGGTGAATTGACATCTTGATCATCAGTAAGTTTCCTGTTGTCATAAAATATATTGTGAATTCTAGTTTAAAACTAAATACTTTTATCATAAATCAGGAGTTCTGTGAAATGTTTTTGCTACTACTATTAAGATGGCTAGGGCCTGACAAATAGCTCAGCGGACTGAAGAGTCTGCTTAGGCAGAGCGCAGGGACCGGGCTTCAACCCAGGCAACACAGGCCATACCAGCCCTGGCCCCTGGGCGCCCAGAGTCAGCGCCTGAGACTGGGCGTGATGGTGTGCATAATCCCAGTGCTTGGGAGGCTGAAAACAGGAGGATCACTACAAGTCCCATCTGCGTGGTCAGGCCCTGTAGACCCTGTCGACCCTGTACTAAATACATTTTTTGAAAAAAGATATCTACGTAATTATCTTACTTATCCTGTTAGTTTGGTATGTTCATTTTCTATTGTGACGACAATGAATTATTGAAGTTAATGACTTACAGCGACGCAGTTTATTACCCATGGTTCCATAGTTCCAACATCCACAATGAGTATTCCTAGGGGTCAGCATGACGTTCTTTTTGAGAAGCTCTAGTGGAGTTTTTATGGCTTTTCTAACTCCTGGGAAGACTCTACACGCTCCTCGCGCCCCGCTTCCTCCCACCTGCAGACTCACCCGTGGCCTGCAGAGCTGAGTGCACCTCCTCACTCTGGATCCTTCCCCCTGTTCCACATTTGAGATCCCTGTGATAAAACGGAACCCATTTGCGTAGTCCAGGAAAACTCTCCGGCTTTAAGGTCAGCTGATTGGCAGGGAAAAAAGGAGCTCTTTTTTTTTTTTTTTTTGGCGGAACCAGGGATTGAACTCAGGCCTTTGCGTTTGCAAGGGAAGCGCTTATTCCACTGAGCCATCTAGTACTACGGTCATCCACTAGGAAAATAATTATTGAATTTTTGATATAATTCAGGTATAAAAAATAAGATAAGTAAGCAGCTACACTCTTAATTCACTGATAAGAGATATCTGCTAAAATAATATCTGTAAATATAATATCATGTGTGCACCTTGTACAATACCAAAACATTATGAAAACAGTTCGCATTGTATTAATTTATCGAATCTGTATTGTTAACGTGTCTTGAAACTGTCTGATTGACATTTGTAGTTCAATAAAATAAAAAACAATTTAAAAAAAAGGTCAGCTGATTGGCAACCTTAGCTCCCGCTGCTGTCTTAATTTCCCTTTGCTATGTAGAATAATCACAGAGTCCATGGATTAGAACACAGACAGTGGTGGAAGACCACTACTGCACCTACCACATGTGATAAATCCCACTGTTTCCCAAGATAAATTCTCAGGGGTGTGGTGTAGTGAGTGTCCTTTGTCTGTATTAATAGATTTGATTTGTTATTAGTGGTCTTTGTAGTTATGTTCTTGAAGGCTGTCTGCTGTTTTACTATCAGAGTTATGTTGGCCTAATAGGAATTGAAAATGATTCTTTTTTATTTTCTGTTAGAATTTAGTTATGATGGTGTTATCTCTTTGTGTGTGTGTGTGTGTGTGTGTGTGTGTGTGTGTGTGTGTGTTCAATGTATTTAGTGCATCTACATGGTCTCACTATACAGATAGGACTCACAGTGATTCTCCTGTTTTCAGCCTCCCAAGTGCCAGGAAAAGGGCTGGGGATATCACTCAGTAGAATAAGCACTTGCCTGACAAGTGCAAGGTCCGGAGTTCAATGCCCAATACCGCCAAAAAAAAAAAAAATGTTCTGTTTTATGGTCTGGGGAGATAGCTTGGTAGAATAAGTGCTTGTCTGGCAAGCAGAAAGACCTGAGTTCAATCCCCAGTTCTGCCAAAAAAAAAAAAAAAAAAAAGTGCCAGGATGATAGGTGAGCACCACCATGCCCAGGCTCAGCTGCTATGTCAGTGTGCCCAAGGGGTGGGGCCGGCAGGGCACACCAGGGATTGATCCCCGGTTGCTGTGCTCTGCCTAAGCAGGTGCTTTAGTCCCCTGAGCTATCTGGATGGCCCCATGTGCTTTTTAAATACCCTCATTGATATATAAATTACAGACCATAAATTTAATTTATATGCATACCCTTTAAGAAATTAGATAAATTCTTGGGGCTGGGGAGATGGCTCAGTAGAATAAGTACTTCCCTGGCAAGCGCAAAGGTCTAAGTTCAATCCCCAGCTCTGCCAAAAAAAAAAAAAAAAGAAAGAAATTAGATAAATTCTTAAGGCTGTACAACCATCACTACAAGCCAGTTTTAGAATATATCACTTATCCAAGAGAAGTTTCTTTATATCCACTTGAGTTGAGTACAGGAACTTATTTATAGATTTTCCTTTCTGAATTTTAAATGAATGGATTCATACATTATGTAACCTTTGGTTTCTTTCACTTAGCATGTTTTTGATATGCTATAGAACCTATCAGTATTTTATTTCTTTCTACTATATTTTCCTCATTTACCAATTGGTGGATAGTATCTATGTTATTTCCAGATTTTTTAAGTGAATAATACTGCTATAGACATTAAAGTAAGGTGTTTTGTTTTGGTTTTTGGGGAGGGGACAGGGTCTTTTTATGTAGTCCAAGCTGGCCTTGAACTCACCTTGCAGCCCAGGCTATCTTTTGCCTCAGCCTCCCAAGTCCTGAGATTACACACATGTACCACTACCCTTGGCTCCCAATAAGGTCTGTACATGAACATACATATATGAATATGTGTTATCATATCTACTGTGTAGGTACCTAGGAATGGAATTACTGTGCTGAACACATAATTCCTATCCCCTTTAAATAAAAAAACAGCCAATTAAAAAATTACACAGAAGTTTTAAATACATATTGCACCAAAGAAAATACACTATAGTAAACACATGAAAATATATTCAACATCTTTAGTCATTAGGGAAACACAAAGTGATATCACAGTAACTTACTGTGACATATCTGGTAGAATAGCTATAATCTAGACAATTAATGTCTATCAAGTATTTCTGAAAATGTGCTTAAACTAGAACCCTCAGATGTTATTGGTGGGAATATAAAATGGCTTAGCCACTTCCAAAAACCTGCTTGAAATCCAGGAATGGTGGTACACTCCTACAATTCCAGAACATTGGAAGGCTCTGGCAGGAAGATCAAGCCCACCCTGGACAATTTAGTATTTTAGCAAAAGCCTGTCTCAGAAGGAGGAGGAGGGCTATGAATTGGTATAAAGGCCCCCAGTTTAATCCTTAGTACCAGGTGAGTTAGGATGGGTAGGGGGAGTTATACAATAGCTCGGTAATTTTAAAAGTTAAACATGTAAAACAGCCAGATCCATTCCAGGGTCTGTATATAACCTTACTGGGTGTTTGTCTACTGGTTTCAGGTTTTATTTATCATGCTGCTGAAGTAAGAGATTGGGACAGGACAAAGCTGGTTGAGCAAGCAAGTGCAACCTGTCAGACATGGAGATCCAGACCACAGGCAGAGGACAGAACCCAAGATGACTATGCAGGTCCCAAACCCAACAATGGGAGTGCCTTGGTCACTTTTCTCTCATTGCTGGGACAAAATACCCAACACCCAAAATTAAGGAAGAAAAAATTTATTTGGCTCACAGTTAGTGGAAGTTTCAGTCCATGCTCTGCTAGCCCCAAGGCACATGGCAGAGGGCAGCAGTTCATGGTGGCAGAAGACAGCAAAGAGCAAAGGGAAAAGCAGCAGCTACAGCTCCTATCAAGGCTCTCTCCCTTCTTTCCACACGGACTGTGAAGACTAGCGCTCCTCCCAGGACATGGAACATTTCCTCCTTCCTCAGTTCCCTTTTCATGCCCTGTTTGTGATGAGCCACTCTAGAGTGGGCCCTCTACACTCTAGGGTGGGGCCTCCATGTGGAGTGTGGAATTGCTGAGCCAATTTAGTTAAGCTTTTAACATTTCAAGTTGATGCAATGTATCAACCACTATAGAGACCAATCAGAAAAGTGCCATTTTCATTCTTCATTTATATCTAGCTCAGAAACCAAGAGGACCTTTGATAACAAAGTTTAAATCTCACATTAGACCTAGTGGTAGAACAATCAAACCAAAGGCCTTATTTGCATGTAGAAGCACTACTCTAGGAACTGCATACACAAAGGACCTCCACCATTATCCTTTATTTATATTTTTAATTTATACATTTGGTGTAGGGTTTCACTATGTAGCTCAAACTAGTAGTGATCCTCCTGTTTCAGCTTCCTCAGGACTGGGATTACAGGCATAAGCCACTACACCTGGTTCTGGTGGCCTGCTCAGTGGATCCAGGGCAGAGATAGCATGGCATAATGTACTGGGGATTGAACCTGGGTCCTTGCACTTGCTAGGCAGGCTCTTAGATCACTATCTCACCAGCCCACCGCACCATTTTTCACTACCCTATTGTCACTCTGCAAAGCATATTTCTTTTCTACCCTCAATAAACATAAGTCCTTGCTAGCTTTTCTTCATCTCTTACCCAGTTCTTTGTTCAGAGTACCAACAACCTGGAATGCATCTCTATGGACCCCAAAAGATGACAACACTGCCATTTGTACCTCTTATAAGAAATGAGAATGTTTGACAGGTGTAGACAAAGGAAGGGGTATAGAAAGGAAGAATCATGATGTGTGTATGGACAGTACAGTTGGGATAGATAACGCCGTGCTTCTACATAATTCTACAAGAGGCAAGATTTGCACTAATGGTGGTTGGACAGGATATTATGTTGGCTTCTAGTACTATGGACAACCACTGGGAAAATAACAAGGTAGAAAGTATTAATTATTGAATCTCTGATGTAATTCAGGTATAAAAAATAAGATACGCAAACAGCTATACTCTCTTACTGATAAGAGACATACAGTATAATGTCTGTAAGTATAACATCATGTATGCACCTTCTATGATACCAAAACATTATGAAAACAGTTTGCAATGTATTAATTTATCAAATCCATCTTGTCAAGGTATCTTAAAACTGTCTCATTGATATTTGTACTTCAATAAAACAAAAATTAAAAAATTAAAAAATGAAATAAGGTGGTATGTTACATGCTAGTGTGTGCACATAGAAACATATGGTTGTGAAACATTAGTACCAGCAGTAGGATGGCAGTTGCTTCTGCAAAGAGAAAAAAGAGCATGGAACTAGAAAAGGCCTCAGAAACATTTTTGGTAATCTTTTATCCTGTATAAATTTTGAGGTATGCATGATGAAATGTTGCTATTTGTTAAGTCTAAGGGGAAAACGTCACCCATGCCACAATTGTCAAAGTTTTGGAGTGCTGTCAGCTCTTCCCAGAGATTCTTTCTGCATTATTGTTGCTCTGATCAAGAAGAACTGGACAAGAAACATGAAAAAGGTAGTGAGATTTCATGTTTATTGAAGTTAGGAAAAGTAGCATATTCCACAGAGCAAATGTGAGCCAGTGAAGGATAGGAAATACACTCTGCACACTGAAGGCAGACCACTGGGGAAAGAAGAGCACAGTGGCCATGAAGCTCAAGTCTTTTGTATTCCCCTCCTTAGGCTGACATCAGATCTATGCCATACTATCTGGTGATTCACCTCACACCAGAAGAATTGTAGACAGAACTTTCTGATGGCTCCCAACTGTAGGGAACTGTTTTCTGAGCATATGTTCTGGATCTCCCTGATTGGATAGGTCATGCCCACTTGTCTAGCCAGCTGGCCATGCCCTAATACCCTGCCTCATTCCCCCCTGAGAAATATAAATCCCCATAATTATTCATGGATGTTGAGGGCATGAAAGTGTAGAGATCCATTGGTCTCAGTTGGATTGGTTTTACTGGGGAGAAATGATAGTATGAATGAGAAAGATAGAAAGAAGACAAAGCTGGGCTAGGTAGTCACCGGTCTGCCTGGTAGGCAAGACTCATATGCCAGCACCATGAAACCTACATTTATTTACACTTTTTAAAAATTAGTAACATATGACACAAGGTTGCCTAATGACTAGAACCTGACATTAACCAGTCAGAATGCTTATCTCAGGACTGAGGTAGCTTGTTTGCTTTAGGCATTAAGGCCTAGTACTGCCTACACACCTTTGACTGATTTTCCAGCTTCCACAGCTCCCAACATTTAAGGCTCTGACTTCCTCAGCTAATTCCAACTGAAAAAGCATATAGGCCTTACCTACTGCAGAGTATAGTCTCTCCAACTACCTTGGGGTGTTTGGGCTCACCCACTAGGTAATAAAAACCTGTCAGAAGACAATAAGAAAGGAGTCGGTGCCTATGTGTGAAGAATGGTGCAGCTGCCTGTTCAAGGGGAGAAAGCGTGATGAATTCATCAGAACAGTCATGGGCTGTAGGCTGGATCAGCATTGGAAGCCTTGAGAAGATAAAATTTACTATTAAGTTGTTGATACACAGCCCAAATGTGACAAAGGGAAGGTTAGAATATTTTCTGGTCTGTCCTAAAGAGAAGATTATGACAGGTTTAACAGTTAGAGATTTCTATGCTTTCTGTGGAGAGAAAGAATGGCATAGAGTAATAATAGACTACAAAGACCAGGAGAGCCATATCCCTAGCAAGATTATCTGCATTATGGATATAACTAACAACAGAAGTCCCCATACAGGTTCCCATTCAACTTGTGTGGATTAATCATTAGTGACTCTACTAATCTGCCCCTTGAGCAGCATGAGTCTTGTTTTTTTTTTTTTTTTTTTTTTTTTTTACAAGGAGCCTTAGAGCTTCTAGGGATTCACAGGAATACCTCTCTTATTTTGGGTGGTGTTTTTCATCAGTTCAAGTGAAGCTGGTTTTATTCTAGAAAGGTAAACCAGCTATCTATCTCTGCCACCTTCACCACATTGGGAGTGGCAAAATTCAATTAAAAGTGCCCTTCCATTCTTGTTTTGATTAGTCTGCAGGAATCCTCCCTTTCCAAGTTGTAATAAGCACTCACTCTCCAGGGTAGACACTAGGTAGTCCCCCAGGTCAAAAGCAGGTGAGACTGTTTCCATTCAGTTGGCTGACCTCTTGCAATGGGCCCAAATTAAGAAGATATTGTAAGAGTCTTGTTGTCTCTGGGTCTAAAACCATATCAGAAGACAGGAAAGGCCTCCCATATAACATCTCAAATTAACTCATATCTAGTCCAGTTTTGAATGTTTTGAATACTTCATGATTGTTATTGGCAATAACTAGACAAAAGACTAAGAATTCTCTTGGCAAAGATACACCAGATTTCATATTTGGGTCTGTTTGGCTTTTCTTACTTTTCTGGAGAACTGAGGTCTCCATGTAGAATGCAGTACTTATTCCTCAAAGCTTTGCCATCCCGAGTTGAGAGGCAGAAGACCATTGTCACTCTGAAGGTACTGGAGTAGTCCAAATCAGAGGATGATTTCTTTGAGGAACACCTTGACTTTTCCTATATCAGCCTGTAAAAGTGTCACTAGAACCAATATTTGTTTAAATAAAGTACATGGCGGCCTGTAGGTAAAGTCTAATTGTCAGTCCTCCTCGAGGTATGTCCTCCTCTGTACAGGTTCTTACGAAACCAATGCTCTTGGCTTGCTAGGGTTATTGTACCCACAGAGTTGGCAAGCTTTGCAGACTTGTCAAGAGGTTGTCACTCATCATAGCTCTGTGAAAATTTGAATGAGTACTTCCCACATAACATCTCAAGTGAAAAAAATCATGAAGGGTTTTTATAGCTTTATACTGTGTCCCTAAAGGAAGGACAAGTTTTTTTCTAAATACTACCAAAGTCCCTTTTTAATTTCCCCTTTTCATAAGTCCTACTTATTTTCCTCGGAGTATAGACTGCTTTTTAATAGTTCCCCAGGAACTGGAAGTAAAGCTAAGGTATTAAGGGACTATCAGCCTTTCGAGTTACACCCACCTAGAGTTACACCTGTCAAAGTTCTACCTGGCCTCCATACACCTGCCATTCACTCAGTCCTCCAAAAGGCTGCTCTTAGGCTTTCACAGTTCTCTGAAGTCCATCAAATTCCAGCTCCCTCAATAGTGTAGTAGGTGCATTATTCACAGTGGACAGCTTTGTAGCTCCATTGAAAGAGATAACCAAGTGTCTAGCTTTTCCTTGGTCACATGCAGGCAGTCCAAGATGTCACTCATCGGGCTTGTGACCTACTAGGATTGTAGGCTACTTTACCAAGCCTGATTCTCTCTGAGGAAACCCAAAAAAGGCTCTCACTATCCTGGGCTTAACCTGGCTTCCACAAATGCTCAGGACTTCAAAGACCTCGGCATTGACTTATAATTCAGTGTCTCAGACAGCTTTTCATCATTGTGACAAAACACCTGAAAAAATGATCTTGAAAGAAAAATGATTTATTTTGCCTCATCATTTCAGCAGTTTTAGTTCTTGATTGCCTGGCCCCTTTGCTTTAGGCCTATGGTGAAGCAGAACATCATGGCCAAAGAGTGTAGTGAAACAAAACTACTCTTCTCATTTTGGTAAGCAGGAATAAAAAAGGGGGGAGCAAAAGAGAAGGAGGTACTGGGGTTAAGATATAGTTCCCCTCTGCACACTCCCATGGACCCAGTCCTTTCATCTAGGCCCCATTTCCTAAGTTTAAATCACCCCCTAACAGTGCACCAATGTATGAAATCCTTAGGTAGAAAGAAATAACCTACAGATGGATTCACCCATGGATAAGGTGAAAGCCTTATGATTGAATCATTTCTCAAAAGTCCGATCTTTGACTATTGCATCATTTGGGGCATCAAGACTTCAACACATAAGCCACTGGGGACATTTCCTATCCAAGCCATGGCTCCCAGAATGCTCTGATCTGTCAGCAGGAAAGTATTTTTTCCAAACGCCTGAAGAAGCTATCGGGTTTTTATTTTTTATTTTTTTTTTTTCTGAATGGACAAGAGCTCTTTTAGTTGGGACGTGTCCACTCTCTGTACACACAGGGCACTACTTCTTCACCTCCTCCTCCTCCTTGGACGGGGTCTTGATGACCTCTTCCTTTTTGACCTGCAGGCCCTCCTCACGGCGCTTGCGCACGTCCTTGGTCTTGGACCTGAGAGCCTCGGCCTATTCAGCCAGGAGCTTTTTGCGGGCCTTGTCCACTTTCAGATTGTGGATGTGCTCCATGAGGATCTGCTTGTTCTTGAACACATTCCCCTTCACCTTCAGGTGCAGGTTATGGTACATGTTCTGGTCGATCTTCTTAGATTCCCAGTATCTCCGGAGAAGCCTGCGCAGTATGCGCACTCTGCACATGCAGAATCTGCATTCTGCTCATCTAGCTCACCTTTTCCAGCATCTGGGTGTTGGCCATACCTTTCCGCCTACTGATGCCCATGTGCCTGCCCTTCTGGCGAGCCAAAGTGTTCTTCCTTCCGGCACCGCACTGAGGATGGACGGTCACTGGCTTGCGGATAATTAGCCCATCTTTGATCAGTTTCTGGATTTGCTGTCGGGAACTGGCACTGGCAGTTTCATTGGTCTCATTGGAGTCCAGTCAGACCTTCTTTTTGCCACAGCGGAGGACGCTGGAAGCCAATCTCTTCTGAAGCCTGAGCATACTCATGGCTGCAGCCGCTGCAGCAAAGGAAAGCAAGAAGCTGTCAATTTAAAAATTGCACGGACAAGTCAACTTACCATCTAAACTACGTTTTGGAATTAAAGTTAACATAAGGTAAGCCTAAGTACTTCACTCTAAACAAGAGCATGTGCTCAGGGAACCAGAGTAACCACATGTGAACTTGGAGTCCTGGAGTCTGCAGAAGGAACTCCAAGAGATTCAAGAATATAACTGAGGGCTCCATGGAGGACAACAGAAATTAAGCTCCTTGTTTTCACTACTCTCTGCCTGAAATTTAGCTTTTCTTCCCTTAAGAATATAGGCCGTAGGCCATAATTCATGGTAGTGTTGACAGTACCCGTGACTTTACTCCAATACAGATCATACATACGTCCCTAGTTCATTAGAGCGGTTGCAGGCATCTAAAATGCTGTTTTCATGCACCGCTGCTTCAGAAGCATAGTAGGTGATAGACTTGCCACTCTGCTATTATTTAATGAGTTAATGAAGCACAAATAATGCTTTGTCACAGGTTTGTTTTGCTAAGGTTTTGATAGTTAAATGTCAACACAGTTGGTTTTCCCTTTAATGCTATGTATTTTATTTTGTGCACTTAGTCACTATTCTGAGGCTCCTCACCCTCTCAGAGGAATCCCCAACACAGAGAAATTTAAGCACCTAAGGCCGCCAGCTCTTGGGTCATTGGGGAAGGAGTAGGGGAGCCACTGCAGGAAGAGAGAAGGCTCCCTGTTCCATTGAAGGCTCAGCTGGCCCTGGAGATTTGACATGCTCATTACCCCTGCTGCTTTGGAACATTCCTGAAAAGCATTTACTAATACTTTAAACATTTTTGTTTTCTGGAAAACAGCTTGAGAAATGTGGATTTAAAGAAAGACTTCACTCACAAAATTACTGGAACTGCTTGGTGGTATTAAAGAATGTATCCAACCTTGTGTGGGGCAAAGTGAACAAATTAGGTGATGCCTGAGTCTACAGGTTGTACCTTGCGCAGGAGGTAGATGGGGGAGCATGTCAGCCAGCAGAAGGGATCTTGGGAGCGCCATGGGGCTTCTGCACAGATGCTGTTCAGCTGGGCTCTGGAAGGACCTGTATGTGTGGAAGACACGCTCCTGTGGGGGCAAGACTGTGCTGGATGATGGCTAAAAGAGCTAGCTGGTAGAAAATGCGACCAGCCTTATCTTTTTTCTTTTTTATTAAGTTTGTACTTTTTATTATTATTTTTAAAGAATACAAAATAGTAAAAAAAAAAAAAAAAGTAAATAAAAAAGAATACAAAATAGTGATAGAAGAAAACATCATTATACATAATACAAGATTTCACTAAATAAAGTAATAGGAACCAACAATGGTATTACATGATGCTATGTGCAAATTAGTTTTTCAGATTACCGAATATAAATGTATAAATTTTGTTAAATAACTAAGAAGTTATAAGAAATTCAAGAGAGAAAAAAAAAAATCACTACTCCTTTTTTTTATATTCATATAATTAGAATTCTCAAAGTATAAAGGAGTAAGCAATAAATATTTAAAGATTTAAAATTTCTGGCTGTTGGGGGTGGGGCCTCCGCGGACCATGGCGGGGGAGTTCGAGCGGCCAAGTCCCTGGGCAGGCTGCTGAGTGGCCTGGCCCAGGACGCTTTCCAAGGACACCCAGGCATCACTGAAGAGCTGCTGCGGAGCCAATTTCATCTGGAGGTGTCGCCCGTTCCGTCCATTTCTGATGAAAATGAGGGGGATTCCTAAGAGTATGGATATTTTCGGATAGATGACAGGAGAGTTCATATCTTTGAATCCTTGGTGGAAAAACATCATCTGTAAAAAATATGAGTAAAGATAATAGTCAACTGCATCTGTAGACATGGACTGCAACCAGTTGGAGGCATTTCTAACTGCTCAAACCAAAAAACAAGGTGGGACCACCCACGTGACCAAGCAACTATTATTTCCAAATTCTGGAAAAGGCACAAAACAGAAATTGGAGAGAGCCTTGTGAACCAGAGCGGTCAGGAGGATGGACTTCGGGGCCTGAGTTGGAGAGCTGATGGCAAGTCTCAGTCAAGGTTCTCAGCTCAAATTCACACCCCTGTTGCCATAATAGAGCTGGAATTTGGGAAACGTGGACAGGAATCTGAATTTCTGTGGTTGGAATTTGATGAGGTGAAGGTCAACCAAATACTGAAGGAGCTCTCAGAGGTAGAAGTATCAACACACTGATGCAGCCAGCCTAACTCAAGATGAGGTAGGAGAGAGCTGGAATTATAAAACAAAGGTGTTAATGACCCTACCCACTTCTCACAGTCCTGTTCCCCCATGGTATTAAATCTTCAATGTCAAATCTTGTGGGGGAAGAGGCTGCTAAAAATGGAACCCAGTGCCTCATGCATTCCGGATAAAATGCTCTCTACTACTGAGTTACATTTTCAGCTCTCATTCACTTTTACAGTTGTTCTAGTGAGGAAGTTCTCACATTCATAAAGACTATAAGGGATCAATTTGTAATATTAAATCTAAAAATTTAGACTGGGCACAATGGCCCAGACCTATAATCCCAGGATTTAGGAGGCTGAAACAGGAGTATTACCACAAGTTCAAGCCAGTTTGAACTTCATAATAAGACCGTATCTTAAAAAATGAAATAATCAGTTCTCAGAGATTTACATTTAGTAGGGTTAGGATATGGAGGCAGGGTCAGCCTTGGAAATTCTTCCTATGCTTCTTTGTTTCTGGGAGAGATTTTTTGTACATAATAGATTATGTAGGAATGGGAGCCAGGAAGATGACTCAGTGGCTTAAGTGCCAGCCTGGCAACAGAAGGTCTTGAGTTTGATCCTTGGTACCAAAAAATTCTTTCAAGAAGAGGAAAAAAAATTATGTAGTAATTTGAAAAGGGACAAGGAAATATCTCAGTCATGCAAATACAGTGCTCACTGAAATGTTCTGTGTCCTGTACCTGACCCTAGGAAGATACTTCTGAAATTTATCTGAATAATTGGAATATTTTTGCCTAATTTGGAGAAGTCTGGTTTGGTCTGAACTAGATCCCCAATAGGCTGCATGAGGGGTATGAGGAGGACCAAAGACAAAAACACTCTGAGTTAGCTACTATTTATTGGTTGTGTACAGTATCTGGAGGGATTATCAGATGACTCAGAGGGTCAGTGAAGATCTTTACATTGATGAGGACCATGGACCATGGGGAGAGATGGCCGCTGGAGGAGTTTGTATTTTTCCCAAGGTGAAACTCCATTTTATAGCTACTGTCTTTTGAAGGCACCAGTATGGCTTCTGCTGGTACCATCTTGCCCCAGGGCATCACAGACTGAGGAGATCTTTGAGGCTTCAACTGTGACCAAAGCCAGCCTGCAGGGCAAGGCTCTAGGCCTTGGACAAGCCATAATCACAATTTAGTTATGAAATGATTTTTCCCAAATATTATACAGAGTGATCCTCTTTTTTTCTTTTTTTGCATTGGGGCTCAAACTCAGGACCTTGAGCTTGCCAAGCAGGCACTAATGCTGTTGAGCTATCTCCCCAGGCCCCCAGAATGATCCTCAACAACGGAGAGACTCAGGCATTTCTGGAGCCTAAAATTAAACTGGTCTTATAACAAAGGGACTCTGTATTCTTCCTTGCTGAAGTCAGGATTATGGAAGGAAAATATCTACTGAGGTGATGTGAAATTTTTTGCCACACAAATTTTTTCTTGAATCATCAACTAAAACCTCTTTGAGAAAATGTGTTCAAGAAAAATTAGTGTAATGAAAGCTAGGATCTAGAGAAGCATGGCTGCTTTCTGTTATTGAAACAGGATACCTGAAATAATCAACTTAGAGGAAAAGACATTTTGGTTCATGATTTCAGAGGTTTCCATCCATGATCACTTGGCTTCATTGGCTTGGGACTTCTGGTGAGGCAGATCAGGGTGGGGAGCACATGGTATAGCAAAGCTGCTCACCTTAGGTGGACTGGAGAGCAGAAAACGAGATGTGAGGGACCAGGATCCTGGTATTCCCTTCGAGGGCAGGGCCCCCAGGGAAGGAGCTTCCTTCCTGTAGACCTGACCTCTTAAAGCTTCCACTGCCTCCTAGCAACACCACAGGCTGCGGACCAAGCCCTCAACACATGGCCTTTAGGGGGCATTTAGTATCCAAACTCCAAACCATCATAAGAAGTTAGCAGACACCAAAAATATTCTCAAAGAAGGAGGCAAAGCTAAGTGTGATAGTACCTGCCTATACACTAGCACTCGGGCAGTCCAGGGCAAAAGGATTACAATTTTGATCTCAGTCTGGGTGACTTAGTGAGACTCCATGTCAAAATTAAAACTTAAAAAGGACTGGGGCTTAGGTCAGTGTGAAGGCCTTGGGCTTACTCCCTAGTACCACCCATGTGCATATGTACACATGTGCACACACACGCAAAGGAGGAAGCTGTTATCTAGTGTATGAATGCTGTGGTCCTTATTGAACAGGTCTGGCACCTCATACTTAATAATATTTGGAAACCCTACTTGCCTTTGTATATAAAGTTTTGAAAAACCATGGTTCTCTTTGTCCGTAGTTATAGCATCTGTTAGTTCTAATAGTTTATTTAAGGACAGGATAAGTCCTCTTATGTAGTTTCTCCTAAATCAGTCTGGAGATATTTGAAGAGTTCTTCCAACACCCAACTGAAAATAGCATACTGTTGTCTTCCCAGTTTAACACATTCCTGTTAATTTGAACTACCAGTGGTACATTGGGGCAGCATGAGATAGTCCCTTAGGGTGGAACAAGCCACCCAAGGAGCCAGTCATGTATGCATACCCCTTTGTGAATGTGTTAAAACATTCACAAACAATGACCAGTGGTTAACAAACAATGACCAGAGATTTTAAATATAACTCCCCTGGGACACATCAGAAAAAATACATATTCAAAGAGCTGGGTATGGTGGTACATGCCTGTAATTCTAGTGCTTGTGAAGCTGAGGCAGGAGAATTGCTACAGGTTTGAGGCCAGCCAGGCTACATAGTGAGTTTAAGCCTAGCCTGAACTGCAGAGCAAGACCTTTTCTCAAAAACCAAAAAATAAAGACAAACAAAATAGCCCCCACACACACCCCTTAAATATTTACTTGCTGTTCTTTTTCCTTGCAGAACCAGGGATTGAACTCAGGCCCCTGAGCTTGCCAGGCAATCACTTATTCCACTGAGCCATCTCCCCAAACCCTGCTACTCTTTTTTCTATGACCAGAATTTAGGTAATGTTTTGTGCTATTAAAAAAAAAAAAAAGCAAAAGAATATTTCATTAAGCAGTGGGAACTGCTTAGACTTTCTTTCTTTTTTCTTTCTTTCTTTCTTTCCTTTTTTTTTTTTTTTTGGTAGAACTAGGGATTGAACTTGGCCCTTGTGCTTGCCAGGCAAGCACTTATTCTACTGAACTATCTCCCCAGGCCTTTAACTGAATTTTCTAAATATCATCCAATATCAAATGACAAGCATATCCTACAAGAACTTACTGTGGAGCCTAGGCTGCTTTTTGATTTTTTTTTGGGGGGAGGGGACTTTTTTTTTGCAGGGGGTGAAGGATCTATGGGGTGTTCAGGGTCTCACTACTAGATCATATTCATAGTGATCTGCCTGTTTACAGCCTTCCAAGAGCCGGGATTACAGGTGCATACCACCACTCCCAGTCTCAATTGCCCTGCCTCAGCACAGGGATCAAACCCCAGCCCTTGTATCTGCTTGCAGGTGCTTTAATCCACTGAGCTATTTGGCCAGCCCAAGCCTCAACTCTTGATGATCCTACTGAGTGCTAGGATTATTGGCATGAGCTACCACACCCAACCTTCCTGTCTGCTCTCTACATGCTCCCTTCTTCCTTCCTCTCCCCTCCTCTCCTATCCTCCTCTTCTCTCTCCTTCTCCTGTCCCCTCTCCTGCTCTCCTGCCCCCTTCCCTTTCCTCCCCTCTCCTTCCTCTTGGTGTTGGTGTTATAGATAGCTGAGTTAGGTAGGAACATTATAGGCAGTCAGGTAGAGTTTGCCCTCAAGAAACAGTCAAGACAACAGGTGAAAACACACTAACAATGGCCAGAGTTGCGTCAGTTTGAGACTAAGCCTCAAAATAACAAGGCAGGCATGGTGGCACATGCATGTAATCCCAGTATTCAGGAGGATCGCCATGAGTTTGATGCCAGCCTGGGCTATATAGTGAGTTTAAGGATAGCCTGAACTACATAGCAAGACCTTGTCTCAAAAAACAACAGCAAAACCCCAAAAGACAAGGTCTACACACTTCTCAAGGCATAAGATAATTGATAACACTTAGTCTCATAAAATCTAGATCAACATGAATCACCTCATTAGGCAACCAAGATCCCTGGATTCATCAAGCACCCAAGAAGTTCTTTGTTCTTCCCATGCCCATTCACTATGTGACTTGCTTCCCCACTGGATCAGTGTTACCTAAGTAGCTATGTTTATAATCTTATTGATGGCCATAACCCATGTTATAACTCATTGTTGGGCTGTAAAAAATTTTTGCCTGAGAAGTGGAGTCCTTAGGCAACCCACTTTCTAGGTGTTTCCTCCTGTTTAGGAGCTTTCTGTCCCTTAATAAATATTTCTTACTAAAAAAAAAGATTTAAAATTTCTGAATTTAGTCCAACTTATAATACCACATTTCGAAGAAAAATGAACCTTTTGCACAAGAAATTTAAATAAAATCATACCAAGATACACAAAAATGAAATTGTTCAAAACATATTGTAAGGAAAAAAATGATTAAAGCATATACATAAAAATATTGGCTATGGAAGAACAAAATTAAATAGCATCTTATTCCACATCAGAATAAAAAAGGACCAAATGTGTAAGAAACTAGACTGATTAAAGGACTGAAAGAAAAAAAAAAAGATCTGTCCTCTTTGAATTTTATACTTAGCAAACATACCTTTGAAAACTAAAAGTAAAATATTTCCTAGTTACACAAACTTGAAATATTTTAGTACCTCCAGACGTAGTATATAGGAAATAACAAGGAGCATAATTCAAAAGGCAAGAGAAGTTGCAGTATGCTCCTGGATGAACAATAAAGAGCTCTCAAAGTGATTGCTATGCAGGACTATATAAAATATATTAGATGAACCCTTATTTAAAAGGTCATTGAAGATTTCTATGAAACAGTACCAATCTTATGTTGGGTTATGCACATATTTTTTTCATATGTATGTCTGTGTATGTGTGTATAAAGGCCAGGGAAGAAGTAATATAAAGTCAACAGAAAATAGAAATATACTTTTTAAAGTTTCTAATACTAGGAGAAGATATTATATGATGTCTTTTAGATAAATTGTAATTCAAAGATATAGTATAAATCTTAAAAATTAAGAGTAGGTATTATTCAGAAAATTAAATACTAATTAACTAAAAATTAAATGTTTCAAAACAATTGAACTAAAAAAAATTGAACTAAGAAAAAGTTTTCATGATAGTGAAGAAGTACCAAGAATAAAGCATAAGATAAATGCTGGAATGACAAATAAATGACCATCACTTCTGACAGTTTGGGGACAAGATATCGCACAAAGTTCTAGTGCATTGTGGACATGGATAATGACCATGACACTTAACTGGTGACCAGGTGTCACTTGGACTTAGCTATAGCTATTTCCTTGAAATTCACCCTGTAGTCCTACATGGACTCATGACCCATAGGGTGCAAGAGAGGTCCATTTGTAGAGTGTGCTAATGGAAATATTTTGCTGCTATACACAAAAGAATAACTGAAAGACTACTATTGTATATCTCTAATTCTCCTGTGTTTGTTTGCCCTATTTAGTGGATTCTTTCCATTCTCATTCATGAGGTTGTGATCATTTTGCTCCCTCTCTAGAACATCATTTAGTAGTCTGTGTAGGATTGGCTTTGTCATCATGAAATTCTTTAATTGTTCTTTGTCCTGGAAGTATTTTGATTCTCCATTATACTTGAAAGAGAGTTTTTCAGGATATATCAGTCTGGGTTGCAATTTGTTTTCTTGTAAGACCTAAAGTACTTTGCTCCATGCTCTTCTTGATCTGATGGTTTGTGAAGAGAAATCTGCCATTATTCTGATGGGTTTTCCTTTAAATGTGATCTGTTTCTTTTCTTTAGCAGTTTTTAGTATACTGTTCCAGTGCTGAATTTCTGGGATCTTGATTATTATATGTATGGGGGTGGTTTTAATTTGGTTCATGTTATTTGGAGTTCTATATGCTTTGGTTACTGAATGTCAGATTGTTGCCCCATATTTGAGAAGTTTTCTGCTATTACTTCTGCCCATATTCTTTTTATATCATTTTCACTGACTCCTTCCTTTTCACTGATGCCTATTAGTCTCACGCTGATAATCTTTGCATCATCTTGCAGGTGTTGAATTATTTTTCCTGCATCCTAGTTGTTTTTAAGAGATCTTTGCTTACTTTTCACTAGATGCAATGGTGTCTTTAAGGTCCGAAAGTCTATTTTCACTTTCACTCAAACGGATTTGTCAGCTTGTGATTGAAGTTTTAATTTCCTATATATCACATTGTATCTGTTTCATACATTCTATTTCTTTCCTATACTGCTTATTCAGGGGTTCCGTCATTTTTATATTCTGCTCTATTTTTTATTTTTATCAGTGTATTCTTTAGAAGCACATAGTACTTCTTTGATTTTAGTTATCACTACATTTTTTACTTCAGAAATTATTTCTGATCTGATGTCTTCTATACCTTTCCACAGCTGTTTCTTTACTTCCAATGCTATTATTTCAGAGATTTCAGGTGTGTGACTTCCACCTTCCTCTATGCTAGTGTCTTCTGCATTTGTACTGGGTGGACTCGGGGCCTGAGACTGCTTTTTGTTCTTTCTCTTTGTCATTTTGTATACTTTTGACCTTTGGTGTAGAGTTTAGATAATTTTTTTTATACATGATCAATTTATCCCCCCCCCCACGGCTATCAATTTAATTTTCACTTTATTTTTTTAATTTTTTTTATTGAAGAACAAATAGCAATGAGATAGTTTCAAGACAAATTAACAGGACAGATTCAATAAATTAATACATTTCAAACTGTTTTCATAATGTTTTGGTATCATACAAGGTGCATACCCTTAGCACCAAGTCCAAATCTATGAAGTTCAGACTCCTCCATGTGGGTGTGGCTTGGGTCTGGCTGCTGTGCTCCACTTCTTCCTGCTGCAGCCTTGCGTCACTCTGGCTAGATGTTCTGCTCCTGAATCAACTGGGTGGGTCTTGCCTCTAGCTCTTTGCAGGGAGTTCTGCTGAAGGGTTCCACTCCTGGCCTGCGCTGTAGGTCTATTCAGGATCCTTCGGCCTAGGTGGTCTCACTCACACTCCTGGCCTGCACTCTGGGTCACTTCAGGTTCTGGTGGCTCTGAGCAGACCGGCTTTATCTGCAGTGTACCATTTCAGGATGCAAATCTGTGGTATATCTCCTAGATTACAGAAGGACTTCGAGGATGGTATGTAGGTTGGCTTCTGCTGTACATCAAGGGTAAGGCAGACCCAAGAGCTGAGGTATGAAAAGACCCTGTTGGGCCTCACAGATAGCTCAGTGGTCTACGCACCTGCACAAGCAAGTGCAAGGACTTGATGTGGTGGACAGCTAACTGGTGGTCAGCTTCTTACGCCCAGATAAATTGACTGGGCTGGGTGTGGAAGGCCTGCCTGAAGATTGTTGCCAGCAGCATAAAAGGCAGAATAAGAGAAGCTGCCAAAAACACTACTAGTGATGCTGTTTGGAGAAGCTGTTGAAAGGTGTTAGTTCTGTTGGCCTGTTCTTCTAGAGGACCTTGTCATGCTGGCTTTCCCGAGGAACTTTAGAGAAGCGTGAGTCCTTATCTTGAACATCGATTCCTAGCTTTAAAGGGGAAGGTGGTACACTGCTCAGCCATATGAAGCTTGTCACACTGGCTTTCCTCATTGCTGGAGGAGGTCAGGACCTCATTGTTGCTGAAGACACCTGTGGTACTTTTCAGGGAGCTCTGGTGCTTACCTTGAGCTTTGCTTCCTAGCTCCAGTTCAGATCCCTCAGCCTGCCAGTGTAGGCATAGATTTCCTAGCTTCTACCACTGACCTTTGGACCTTTCCAGCACATATCCATGAAGTAGACCTGCATAAGACTTTGTTATGGGCTCTAGACCTCCAGTTAGACTTGTGGGAGGCATTGTTATGAGCTCTAGGTTTCCAGCTGGACTCATGCAGGATATTAGGTTCTCTGCCCTCAGCTATAATATTTAAGTGTTTATGTGTGCAGATGGATTCTCTGCACTCCTTGTATGTTATTCTTTGGGTGACTCCTTATAAACTAATATTATAAAATGTGCCCTGTACTATATTGTTTGCCTTGCAAAAACCCCAAACCATGACATACGGGTTCAATCCCCAGTACCACAAGCTGTGCTGCCCACCCCCAGGCACACCACGCTGGCCCCCAGGACCAGGCATGGTGGCACATGCCTGCAATCCCAGTACTGGGGAGGCTGAAACAGGATCACTATGAGTCTGAGCTTTGTACCAAAAAAAAAAAAAAAAAAAAAGAAAAAAAAAAAAAGCCCCCATTGTTTACCAAAGCTGATACTGTGGGAATTAGGAAAGCCCTCTGGACAGGCAATTAGCCTTTCCAAGGAGCGCCACTCCAGAAAAAACTCCGGGAAGACTGATGTCAAAGGGTGTCTTAGCAAATCTGTTCACCATAGCCAAAAAAGTGAAGTGGATTTGGAGAACATACCCAAATTTTCCTTCACTGCCTTGTCCCATCATGCTCAGTGATGCACTGAGAGGCTTGTCAAGCAATCTGAGGGCACAAACTCCTCATCAGTAGTCTGTAAGCACCTATCTTCCTCCTCAAACCAGTTAGTGCCAAGCACTCCTGCACACTCTGCAGCCAAGAGATGGCTGCCACAAGCTTTGTGGCCAGCACCCTCCATTATTTCTGCCTAGAAAACACTACAGCAGTGGCTGCAGCACCAAGACCATCAGCACTCCACCGTATGCCAGCTCCAGGTAAAGCCCCAGAACCAAGTCCCCATGGGCAGAAGGAACTATGCCACCTGCAACCATGTGAACAGAAATCAAAAAGTCTGATGCTTTACTATAACTGTGTGCTAATGTGCCATGCAAGACGTTTTCTGAACATAAAGGTTTCTCTTTTTTTAATGTATCCTTATGCCTGGGGTTTTGTTTTCGGTAAAGGATTGATGACATAATTCACACCCAAAATTCATCTATCTAAAGTATACAATTCAGTGATTGTTTGTTTCATTATATTTAGAGCTGTGCAACAATCACCACAATCAACTTTACAGTGCTTTCATAGCTTCAAAAATAGACACTGCAACTTTTAATTCTCAGCTCCCAGGAACTAACACCAAGTACCTAGCAATTCATTTTATACCACTCTTGATTTGTGTCTGTGGACACTTCATCTGAAAGGAGCCATAGAATATATGTGTTTCTAGGGACCTCCTCCTTTCACTTAGAATGACATTTTCAAGGTTCCCCCATATTCTGGCACCAGTACTTCAATTTTTATTCACAAATAATATTCCACTACATGGATTTGCTACTTTGCTCACCCACTTACCAGTATGGAGATTTCATTTTCTCTCAGCGTGATGATATTATGACTGATGCTGCTGCAAACATTTGTAGAAAAAGTTTTGCACGGACACGTTTTTCACCTAGCACTAGTATTGCTGGGCAGTGTGATGACTCTTAAATGTTTGAGGAACTGTGTCTCAGACACTGGACACCTAAAATTAAGGAAGGAATGGTTTTTTTAGCTCATAGTTTGTGGAGGTTTCATTCTGTGCTTGGCTGGCTCCAGGCAGAGTGGCACATGGAAGACAGCAGCAGTTCATGGCTGCAGAAAACAGCAAAGAGCAAAGGGAGGAGCGGCAGCAACTGCCTCTCTCCTTTCCTTATATTATAAGCAGGCTACCCTGGAATGGGAGTGTAGAACCATACAGTCCATGCCCTGCTCTTTCCACAGGACGAGGATGTTGCTGAGTCACTTAATTAAACTGCTGAACTTCTCAAGTGGACACCATGTACCAACTAGTACAAACTGCCAAGCTGTTTCTCTGAGTGTCTATATTATTTTGCATTCCCATGAGCAAAGTGAATTTCTAATCTCTTCACATCATTCTCAACACTTGTTGCCTGTCTCAATTATGCTGCTACCTCACTGTGGTTTTAATCTGCATTTTCCTGATAACTATTGGTGTTTAACATTTTGCATACATTTTATTAATATTTATATCTTTAGGGAAATGTTTATTCAGATTCTTTGCCCATTTTTAACCCTTTTGTTAACAAAAGGTCTGAATATTGAAGTAATCTTTAACTGTACTTTAAAATACAACCCCCATACAGAAAGACTGGATTCCAATTTTATGTCTGACCCATGGATACTTTCAAGAATCTAATGACCACCAATATTAATAAAGCCCCAGAAAAATACATACAAGCACATTTATCTGTTTTACATCTAATATCAGGGAATTTCTGAGCCTTCCAACATTATTTTTATATTAATTTTATTGAGAAAGAAATATCATTAAGACAGCTTCAAAACAGGTTAGCAGGACAATTACAATAATTAATACATTGCATATTATTGTCTTTGTAGTAGTTATTTATAGTACAAGATGCAGATATGTTATCTTGTCTAAGCACTATTAGTACAAATCTTTCTTCTCATTGAACTAAGAGAAATAGCTGTTTATCCTATTTTGTATATACTTTTCACTACAAAATGGTCCTTCATTTATACCCCTTTTTTTGTTTACTTTTGTCAGAGATGGGTATTCTATTGCCATTCAAATATTGTAGGTGTGTGAATTCAGCAAAGTAATCCAATACAGTCCAGCAGTCCTTCCTAGTAGTGTGTTATCTGCAGGGAGTTTCAGAGGTTTCAGTCCATGGTTGGCTGCTCCACTGCTGTGCGCCCCAGTAAAGACTAAACCTCAGGGACAAATGGCAGAAGAAACTTCTCACCTTATGATTTGAAAATTGGGTGTTTTATTGTTTTCTCCTTTTCACATTTAGTCTGGAATCCTTCTTCATTCTTCAGCCTTAGCTATGAGAGTCTCTGGTATCTGTTCTTGGCATTCTTCCTCCTCTGTCTGTGGCCATCACTGTATGTGTGCATGCCAGGTCAGTGACTCCATCATGCCTGCAGTAACATTCAATTCCTCTGTCAAGTGCTTCTCTTGTACAATGTAATTTGGATCTTGGAAGGTGTCCTATTTACAGTTTCTTGGTACCACCAAATCCAGCTGCCAACATTCGTATGATTTTTTTAGTCACTGGAGGTTTCAGTCCACATTCAACTGGCTCCATGGCAGAGAACAACCTTTTGTGGTAGCAGCAAAGAGCAAGAGCCTCCACCATTATCTTAATGAGGTGCTTTCTTACTTTGTTCTTTGTGATATTGAGGATCTAACACCAGGGCATCTTGCACTCTAGCCAAGTGCATGACAAGTAAGCTACAGCCCAGCTTTTGACTTTTGAGACAGAATTTCATTCAGTTTCTCAGGCTGGGCTCAAACAATTAAAATTTGTTTCATTTGTTTTGGTGGTGATGCTGAAGAACAAACTCAGGGCTAGCACATGCTAGACAGGTGCTGTATCCCTGAGCTACAAAATCCTTTTATGAGTGTAAACCTGCTTCTAAGTAGATCTCAAGTTCCTGAACCTGGCCTTCATGGCTATAAAAAAAACCAAATTCTATATTCCCAGAGAAAAAGGTGAGAACTAATATTTTCAAATCAGTTTGGAGACATAGATTTTACAGAGGGTCACTTCAGAGGTCTACAAGTTTATCATTTCCTGAAGGTTCCCTTTGGTCACAGGCCATGAGAGCTTTCTGCTATTTTGAGAGTCCCTTGGCACAAGTCCCTCTGTACTGCATTTCAGCCTTATGCTCTCAGCTCTCATTGAGGCTCACTGCAAGGAAGCTATACAGATGTTTTCATTTTGCTTATTTATTTGATGCTAGATCTTGCTACGCAGCTCAGACTTGTAGAAATCCTGTCTCAGCCTCCCCAGTGCTGGGATTACAGGCACCATGCCCTGTTTCGGTGGCCAGCCTGACACACCCAGTGTTCTGGGGCCAATACAGCATGTGGCATCAGGGATTGAACCTGGGTACTTATGTTTGTCAAGCAGGTGCTTAAGACTGCCGAGCTATTGCCTCAGCCCTCAGATGTTTTATTAGCAATTGTGAAGATATTGCATGCTTTCCCAGTACTTGCACACCTGACTAAGTGCTTACACACGTCTAGGAAAAGTTGTGCTTCTTGGGAACCCATGTTTCAATATTGCACATACTCTTAACATTTGTTTTTGTTTTTGTCCCTAAGAAGCCCAGAAGTAATTTTGCTGTCTGTCCCTCACAACTGGAGTCAATAACATATTTGTGAGTCAGTGTTTTAGGGCATCATTTCCCTTTGCTTCATTTCCATTGTTTCTTCTGGTGTTTTTCAAAATGTTTGTAGCCCTCGGGAGCTCAGGCCCTTGTGCTTACTGGGCACATGAGCTATATCTTTGGCCCTGTTTTTCTTGGTGCACTTTTGTATTTTACTTCAAACTGTTTTAGAATAAACCAACAAAACCCGTCATTCTGCACTCCCATATCCTTCACGATCACTGTTGGATTCAACTACATCCTCAGACATGTGGCTTACAGTTATTTTTCTCACTTTTTACTTAGGTACAGAAAACAAAATTGTCCAAATAGAAAACCAACTTACTGGGGGCCAGTGGGTCATGGTAAATAATTTGAATTTTTTTTTTTTCTAAGTGTAAGTAGAAGCCTGGAAGGTTTTCAAGAGAGATACCAGTGACAGTTTGATATTCCTAAAGGCTTTGGAAGCCGTGTTCAACATACTGATGTTGCGTGTTGGACTAATACCAGGTCAGAGGCTGCTACCAGAATCTAGAGGAGAATTTGCAATAGTTTAGATAGATGGGATAGTGGAGAGGAGGAATGATATCTGAGACAGACATGGAGACAGGATTGACAGGACCTTCCAATGGGCTGGATAAAGGTTAAGAGTAAGGAAGAAATTTTAAGGGTAGCTCCTAGAAACTGGCAAAGATGGAACTATATTCTGAAGTGAAATCAAGTTCCTTCTTTGGAAAAGGTTAAGTTATACAATGCTTATCAGACATCCAAGTGAAGGTCTTTCCTAAGCACCTTGGTAGGTGAGAGACCAGCTCTAGAGCTATGAATTTCAGGGTCACTGGTCTGTGGACATCAGTAAGAGCTTGATAACTAAATGGAAAATCCTAGAGGATACTGACTAGAAAACCCTAAGATGCCACTGCCACAGAAAGGTCTGTGAAGCAGCGACATGGAGTAGCCAGGAAGACAAGAAAACGAACACCAGATCCAAGAACAGCTGAGAATAGAGAAGAGGTTCTGTGTGAACTGATTCTCCAAGACTGATGAAGTCACAAATGAATGACAACAGGACAGCAGCTTCCTGGGGGTGAGAGGGAAGAAATTGGAGAGGGTTAGGAAGAAAACTGGAGGGGAAAAACAGGAGTCACTGCAGATAGCTCTTTCCAGAAATGTAGAGATGAAAGGGAGCCAACACATGGAGTACTAGATAGAAAAGCATACAGAATTAGTTTGTTTTCAAAGGATAAAGAAGTATCTGCATTGCTGTGAAAGAGTATTAGAGTGGGGGATGTCAGCACCACACCTTGGGCTGGCAAGTACACTGCAGTTCCCCTTTTTGTCCCTAGTGCATATTCCAAGTTGCTGTGCTGGATCCAACTCCTACGGATAACAGCTACTAGCACCCTCCAGGGTACAAGCCTAGACCTCCTCTTCTCCCTCTTCACAACCTCTCTGGCTGTCCTTTTCCCTCCCCTAGCTCTAATGCCTTCTGGGTTTAACATCCAGAACCCTATACAGTTCTTGCAGATGCTGAGTACTTTCAGAGTGGCCAGGGGCCTGCACACTGCAAAGTCAGGCCCTTTCCTAGTGCCAGCCTCTCCTCTACTTGAGGCTGGAGCAAGAGGTCCTCACCATGGTCCTTCCATACCCTAGAAACCTGGGTTTAATACACCTGTGGCAAAACCAGAATACTGGCCCACATCAGTGTGACCCTGGAACCCTTGCCTCTGCTACACACTTCCCTAAAGGGAAATTACTACAGCTACTTATTTTCAAGATATACTATACAATCTTTATTTTGGTAAGTGTACCATCATTCACATTTATGTCAGTAGAAGAAAGTTTCACTTCATGATAATAAATACTCATACAATAATAAGTCTCTAAAGAGGTTTATTCTCACAAGTTATTGCTGGAAGAAGTCCTTCAAAAAACAGTGCAGTAAAAATATCTAAGTACCAATTCTTCAGATTTTTTCACCACTGTTTAGTAAGCATTATCTTTATAACTTTAAATGTCCATATTTTAAAAGGGCTGCTCCTTCAGATAACGCTAACTCTTCGGTGTTTCCTTCCCAGGCTATGATTCCATAAGCAGCTACATTAGGGCTGCGAACTGTCTCACTGTCTTTTCACTCTCCCTTTTTAGTTCTTCAATATGGGCATCCAGGCGCTCTAGAATATGATGAGATCTCAGTTCCTCCTCTTCCAGAAATCTGGCAGCTATCGAACCCAGGGGAGACACAGGCGCAGAGTACTAGGAGAAAGACAAATTTTGCCATGTGTAAGTCAGCAGAAATTTATATCCAAAGATTAACTATTCATGATATTTTCTAACTAGTAACATTAAAAAGTAATTTCTCCCCAAGGACATATTTGTTTTCATCTTAATGACAAGAATAAAGGAGTGAAGAAATACTATAAAAAGTAACATACATTTCCCTTTCTGACTTAAATTATATTAATGTAAAGTATGAAATCAATAGAATAAAGTATTAGCTATTGGTATGAAGGTATCTCATTTAGACCTATATGCCATACACAGAAGAAAATATGATTAATGCATATTATTTCAAATTTATTCTTTTAAATTTGACTTTAAGATATTAATGTTATTTTCACTTTTAAGTACTGAAAATCTACCAATAATTGATACCACTTAAAATCAGTCCCCTAAAATTCTAGTTTGCAATCTTTATTTGAAATTCTTAGTTTCAGTGGTGCTCCAGAATTCACACTGCAGAGGTAACTTCAGAATGTGCTACATGCAGGCCACTTTCACATTAGTGAACAGATGCCTCACCTCACAGGAAACACACACAACAGATGGGCAAATGCATATACTCTTCATCTAGACTAGAACCCCAAATCTTAGAAACAACTCAGACTGGAAGACTCCATACTCTATTCTACAACAAAGAGATGAGATTCAAAAGTGCTACATGGCTCTCAAAGTCCCCACTACCAAGTTGGTGACTCCATTTCCTTATGTGTCCACACCTAAGGACGGAACTGCCATGATGAGGTTCGAGGACAGTCACATCTATAGTTACACAACCCCTGGATAATGAGAATCTGCTGTATTAGCTTGGTGGTCAGAGCTACATCCTATATAGTGTTTCTGAAGCAAAACAGATGGAGCCTCTCATTCAAAAAAGAAAACAACATTAGTTCAAGTCAGGGAAGAGTTCAGTATTGAAATTTTTTGCTGAGAACTTGGGGAAAAGTTTTCAGGATTTCAGAATTACATATAAATTAAATGGGGACTTTAAAAGAAAACTTTTCCTTGGACTAGTTGGCACACTAAAATGTAAGAAATACTGAACTTTCACAAACACAGGACATGACCACAGCTGGTCACAGGACCAGCACGGCACAGACACTTTCAGGTGCACTGTGCCCTCCACATGCATACACTCCACCCTCTCACTGATTGTAGCACAGAATTGCCCCTCTCTGAAACAGATGGGGGGCCAGGGAGATGGCTCAGTAGAATAAGTGCTTCCCTGGCAAGTACAAGGGCTTGAGTTCAACCCCTGGTTCCACAAAAAACAAAGAAACAAACAAAAAATGAAAGACATGGGAAGGGAGTTGTTATTTTAATTAGGGCTAAAGACAAATGAATATCTGTAACTTATGCTATACTTGGGAACCAGGATATATTCTGGAAAATAATCTTGGCTAAATGTGTCCTTATAAGCAACACTATGAGAATAATAAAGGGCATTTATGATTCAGAGCCAATAAGACAAAGAAAATACTCTCTTTATCCTTAAAATAACCCGGAGGGCTCAATGAGTGAAGCATCAGACTTTTAATCCATGGGTGCAGGGTTTAAGCTCCTGTTTAGTCACTTAGTTATCACAACTACTAAGGAAATCAATATGAAAATTCCTCAAAAAACTAAAAGTAGAAATTGCATTTGACCCAGCTATTCCCCTTCTAAATCCTCCCAAAAGAGGAATATGTAATATATGCACACTCATGTATATAACAGCGCAATTCACAAGTAGTTCTTGTAAGCCATTTATATGCCCATCAACAGATGAATGAGTAAAGAAAATGTGGCAGACACACAGAATGGAGGACTACTGAGCCAAGAAGGAGAATAAATTCAAGTCATTTGTAACAAAATGCATGAACCTTGGAACTATAATGCTAATGAAATAAATCAGATACAGGTTAAATATCTCATTGCTTCTCTTATATGAGAAATTAAACATATAAATAACTTTTTAAAACTTTATTTGGTACTGGATCTTGCCACATAGTTTAAACTTATAGTGATCCTCCTGTCTCAGCCTCCGCAGTATTCGGATTATAAGTGTGCACCATCACACCCAGTTTCAGTGGCCAGAATAGCCTGCTTGGATTCTGGGACACAGCATGCAATACCAGGGATCAAATTTGGTTCTTTGCACTTGCCAGGCAGGTGCTTAGACTGCTGATCTACATACAAATCATTTAAAGAGCAAAATAAAAGAGAGATTAAAGGAAAAAGAGAAGTAGAGCTTCTTGAGATGGAATGGGGATCTAGGGATGAGGGAGAAGGGAGGGAATAAGGGGAAGGGGAAGTGAAGAGGAGTAGTATGTGTTATGTACATATACCAAGTTTCCACAATGAGAGTATCCACTGTCAAAAACATGTACTAATAAAAAAATAAAACTAATAAGCTAGAAAGATCAGAAAGTTTCCATACCAAAGGTACAAACTCCTCTTGGTCATTCGCACCATCAGACATAGCATCAGAAAAACTGGCATCATTTATGTCAAACAGTGAGGACAAAGAGTGAGTGTGACCCAGAAAGTAAGAAGGCAAAGAGTTGGTAGAGCTGCATGAGTTGAGGCGAGGACTCGGGGGGCTGCAGACCCTGGCCGCGGGACCTGTGCCATTCAGCGCTTGTCCTCTCTGGGAGTGCAGGCCTGGTGTGCAGTGCTCAGTCTTTATCCCATCATATCTGTGCTGGCCATGGGTTGGCCTGAATAGCAGGTTAGAAAACAAAACAAATGAAAAACTGTAGTAACTTCTCTCTGTCTAATAGAAATCTAGATTGTTAAACATTCACACACAATGAGGCTAAACTGTATGGCTTTGTACTTTCCTAAATGGAAATCCCCCATTCAGACCAGGTGATCTTTTACTTGCTTGGATTCTAAATATCCAATTCCCACTGCCAGGCCCTGTGCTCACACACCATATCAGGGGGACAGATAACTACCAGAAAAACCTGGAGTAGCTGCTGCTAGAATGGGGGCACACCATGCATGTGAGCAGGTAGGAGTGGGGTGAGGCTGTCAGCAGGGCTTTGGCAGAAAGACTCAGAAGCCATGTATTATGAACTGCAGCCAGGTGGCTTTCACAGAATGCTATAGGAAAGGCCTGCTATCAGTAACCAAAAGTACAATGGAGGATTTTTATAAAAGCCAAGTTTTCAATCAAATGCCAATACAGGTCTAGGACAGGTGTTGAGAAGGTGGGACGTAGCATGAAAGAGCACAGTAAAGGTGTTCTGGGACCTACATGTGGAGTGCAGACTACTAATGCTCTAATGAAAGTGCTATGTGAACTCCTCTGCATCTGTAAGTCTGACTGTAGCTCTCCTCATATACAACATACTTCAGGACTAAACAGTATGATGACATAATTTTTCTAAGTCCTAAATTACTAGTTAAAAAGTGAGAATTGCAAAAATACATATTCAGAAGAAACTTTACTTAAGTTTTGTTTTCTTGAACTCAGTTGTTCTGCTGAGTGCAGGCTTAAAGACACTGTCCTTTTTTTTGCACGTCTGTGTGGCAATCTCCAGCTCAGATTTGGTATCCATTAAATCTTTCTGTAGTTGCTGATTTTCAGACAATAATTTATTTAATGTTTCAATATAATTCTCCTGGAGCTCTGCTACTGAAATTTCTTTTGCCTAATAAAAAAGAATACTAGAGTCATTTAATTTGTACAACAATACTTGTCATGTGATATTTCTAGCTGAAAAATTCCATTTGCTTCGGTTGCTACTAATTAATCTATGGCTTTACTGTAACCAGAAAATGAAGCTCTTTGCCTTCAGTCCTCTTGAAACTACCAGGGACAAAGGATTCTGCTTCTTAAGTGTAAAAGGGAAGGCCAGGGGTGATGGCAGAGGGCCGCAATTGAGCAAGAAGATCGCTGTGAGTTGGAAGCCCACCGAGGCAACATGGTAAGTTCAAAGCCAGTCTCAACTGCAGAGCAACAACCTATTTAAAAATGGGGAATCAAGGTAGAAATTAAGAGGTATGATGGGCTTTCTCGTGTGCCAGAAATATCCTAGTAGCTTGAGGGACAGAACCAGAAGGGAGGAAATGTGCAAGAATCAGAAGCAAGGAGAAGAAACCAGCAGCCACAGGTCTTCTGCAAGGGCAAGGCTGAAGAGCCCCAGAACACCTTCAGGGAAAAACAAGAGGCCTAGTTATGGGAAGAAACGTAATTCTATAAAATAATTCTGATTCTGAAGAAAAAAGAATTCTGTCTGGCAGAGACAACTTTTAAATAAATTCTTTCAAACACATTTATATAATTTTAGTATCTACTCTTGTATCTGAAAGAGGATTCAAGTTTACCAGCCCAATCTGTTCTTAGTTCTGAGATGATTAATTTTATTTTTCTTTACACAGAACTTTCCCCCAGTATGATCTTTAGAGTCTGCTAGTTAGCCTGGTCTTTTCTATAAAAAACTTCTGAAAGTAAGTTGATCAAGAGTTATCTGACAGACAAAACTAACAGAACCATAAATTTAAACGGTCTCTGCACTAGCGAGTTATAAAATCTTTAAAAAAGTTGTCAGTGCCAGATAAAATCTCTGAAGAAACTGCAAACAATGGTCAAATTTTAAAATGTATGTATTTTATCAGAACTGCTGTTTCCATTAAAATAGGTGTTTTTAGCCCAAATATTCATCTGCAAAAATAATTCTGCCTTCTAAGGTGGTAAAATGCAAAGGGGTACCTTCTCATAATTATTTCTAAAAATATGTTCAATGTGTTCACACTGCATGTAACTGTGAAAGCAGAGTGAGTTTAAACTGCTGACAGGATTTTCACCAGCCAGTTTGATGTCAGATATCATTAAAAATACTTCATTTTAAATAGATAATACTTGTCTTTTCAGAAACCTGTCAAAAATTTTCAATTATAACTTTGTTAACAATAATTACAGATAAGTGAATATGAGATAATATAAAAACTGAGCAGCAAGAATGGGCCTGTTCAAGGAAAGAACTGTATTAACAGAGGGAGGTTTCAGAGAAATTTGCGTAACAGTCTCCAGTCATAATCTGGCTTAGAGCCTGTGAGTCTCACCCTTTAAAAACATGAACAGTAAGCAATGAATTCAGTAAGTCAGTAATCAAATACAGCCAAATCCTGAGTCCTCTGAGTACTGCGTAACTGAAAATCAGAAAGCTTTGTGGATGCTTCATTTGCCTTGAGGAGCACACAGTAGTTTGCGGTCCAGCCACCCCCACACCCATCTACTCATACCCATTTACCCCTTCATCTGTCCCATCTGCTCCCTTACACATTTCTCTTACCCCTTGAAAATGTTTATCTGCTATCTCCTACCTTTTTTTCTGGGCTTATGCTTTTTAAAACAATCTTTTCACTGATGTATTAGAGGGATTTGGGGAGGAGACAAGACTATATAAATGTCTGCTATCTTAAATGATAGCAGAGTATTTCACTGTATAGACATCTAAACAAGTCATTTAAACAAACACCTAGTTTATCTCCAAACTTTAACTATGCCACCAAACACATAGCTCCTCTAGGAAAATTTCTTGGAAATGCAAACTGATAGAAACACTGAAGAACAGTTCACCAATGACTCAAAATCAGAAATGTCCCTGATCTTAGGAGTTTAAGGACTACATATATCACATGTATTGACAAATGTCCTTCTGAAAGGCCTATATTTATGTTCCTTAACATGACATAAGAGAGTGTGTTTCCCTACATGTTTGCTAACATGGCTATATAATAATTTTTAAAAATTATCATCAAATGAACTCGTAAAAGTATTTTTTATCCTTGATTATTAGGGAGGTTCACTTGATATTTACAGTACTTCTATGAATTATTTATTCTGCCTCTTTTCCTACTGAATTACCTTTTTCTAACTACCTCTGTATTAAAACCCTATATATTATTTTATAGTAACCTTTATCTGTTTACAGATTATTTTTTTTCTCTCTCTAGTGATCTTTTTATGGGGCCTATTGCCATCCAGAGGTTTACATTTTTATGTTGTAAAATCCCTTATAGCTTAGGGTACTTACAGAATCTGCTTACCTAGAGATTACTAAAACAGTCCCCCATTTTTTTTTTTTGTTGTGAAATAAAGTATTCTTCTAGCCTTTTACACTTTCTTCTATTTCAGCCTCTATAATTGTGAGATTAGAAGCAAATAGGAAACAATGTGTAATTATACATATTTTTAGAGAGATAATACTCTCTGGAAGTATAGAAAAAAAGAATTTCTACAATCTCTGGGTCCTTAACAACATTAAAAAAAGATAAATCAGGCCACATGTATCCTACTGAAAATGCTAAGTCTTAAAACAACTGAGTAGAACATTGCTTATGCCTCACGCTTAGCTGTCATGTTCTATCTTGTATTGTGACGTATGTGCATTTTATTCTCTCTCCAAAATAATTCTAGGGTCTTAAAGCAAGAATCTTTTTTATTCATCTTTGTGTTCATTATAACACAAACAAATTTTTGACATAAAAGACTATAAAACACTTACATAAATTAACTGTAACTTGAAATGTAAATGCAACTAAGTTATTTAAAAGATGATATAATACAGATACTGGAATAAAATTGTAATATACCAATAATAAAATTGGCAGGTAACATTCATTGCAAACTAAGTATTAGTATTACAAAAAGTTCTTTATATGTATTTTCCTACTAAGTACACAGACTGTACAGGCATTTTATCATGAAAATAATATTAAATAAAACCTGCCAAGGGCCAAGGAGACAGCTCAGTGGCTTAAGCACCTGCCTGGCAAGTACAAGGTCCTGATTTCAATCCCCAATATCAAAAACAAAAAACAAAAAAAACAAAACATTCCTAATGATGGAATAGAAAATTACATTTTGCTTACTCCTACCCTTGTTTTGATTTCACTTTACTTGACAAAATTTTTGCTGGGCATGGTGGTGCATGCCTGTAATCCTAGCACTCATAAGGGTCAGGAAGGAGGATCACCATGAGTTGAAGGTCTATGCTACATAGTAAACTTAAGGCCAGCCTGAAACATAGTGAAACTCTGTCAAAGGAGGAAGAAAGGAAGAGAGGAAGGGAGGGAAGGAGGAAGGGATGGATGGACAGACAGACAGATGGACAGAGAGAAAGAGAGAAAAGAGGAGAGAAAGGAAGGAAACAGAGGGAGAGGGAAGGAAAGGAAAGAGGGAGAAAGTAATGGAGGGAACAAGGAAAGGAGAAAGGGAGGAAGAAAATTTGTGCAGAAAGTTTCTTCCATCTATCTCACCTTTATAATAGCAATATTTGCAATGATTTTTAAGGGCTTTCTGAACAGAACAACTTAAATTTCTATGTATGTACCTCATGTAAACCGAATTCCAATTTCAACACCATTTCAGAAAGACGATGATTTTCTAATTTGAGTGATTCCAACTGATTCAAAATTTCCTGAGAAAGGAAAAGTAAAAACAAAAAAATGTAATAAATAAAAAATTGAGAGCATTTTACAAAATTTTCTACAATAGCTTCCATTAGGCTGTTATACTCTTTATTCATACACACACGTACATACAACCCAAAAGCACACACTTTCTAAAATAATGTATTCATGGTGCTATCAGGTGATTTAACATGCATACAAGTAAACATTATTCCACAGTGATGAACCAGGAAGGACAGAGGTGCCACACTTCCACTCCATGGTCAAGCCCTAACCACCCTCCTATGTCGCCTCCTCCACCAGGCAGGTCTGTACTTCTTTCACAGAACAGCTTATTGCCAGTTTTTATTCTCCTCAGCTGCTTGACTTTCCTACTCGGAAAGACATCTCTGACATTCTTTGGCTTTGTTCTTCCTCACTAAGAGCTACCTGGTTAACTCCTTTATTGCTCCTTTTATTTTAAGGTCTAGTCCAACAGTTTTTTTATCCTAAGTGAAAAGTATACTAAACTTTGTTGTTCACTCTGCCTTTCCATAACAACTGCTAAGTTTCGAGGGAGTTTCAAAAGCCAACCTCATGCAAGGACTCTTACAGGTAAATGCCTAACCTTGATTATAACCTTGCATTCCAAGCCTTCTGTGCCACTGACTAGTAGGTATTATCATGTAAGAGTCTAGCCTTTATTTCAAACCAAATGTGCCACATTAATGTCCCCTCTCCCAGCTTTTCTATGGGTACCTTTCATACATCACTCTCACCCGAACTTCCTATCTTCTATTTCATTACAAAGCATTGTTTTCTATTCCACTGCCTAAATTTAAATCCTCAGTAACACTTTCCTTAACTCTGTCTACCTCATGTTCCCAGTCTAATCAAACACCAAGCTCAATTTTACCAGCCAAGTATCAGCAGCACTCATCCGTATCTCTCTCCCTCCCTGTTCACTGCAAAGGTCCCCTTCCTGCTTCTATAGCAACTCTGCACTCATTTTACATGAGGCATAGCTCACATTCTAAGCTCACTTTGAGCTTGCTCTGCCTCTGCTCATTCTATGTATGGCCATTGCTATTCTTTACTGACCTCAGGACCACACAAACACTCTCTCACAGTGGGAGAAACAGGGCCCTTTATGATCTACCTCCTCTCCAGCCTTATTACTTCCATTCACCCCAAGTGTACACCAATTTCAACCACAGTCAGCATCTCACATTCTCTTCCAGAGCCTAGCATGTACTTATCCCCTGCCTGACACACCACTCCTCCCCTCACCCAGTTCATTCCCCATCAGTGTTGTTCCTTCCAGAAATCACAACATCCAGGAGCCTCGGAATCCAGCAACCTAGATCTAAACACTCCCTGGATGTTCTCCTAGTGCGATACATGCACACACACACACACACACACACACAACAGTCACCCATTTGTCTGTATCCATCTCACCTCCCCACCAAGCTGCACTAGACTACTTGCTGTCAAGCCCCTAGTCTAAAGCAGCTGTCTAATGAAAATTTGCTGAACTAAACATTACAGAAATCCTATCTTTACTAAATGCAATCTTTAAAAATAAGCATCCAATAAAGTTTTGTTAAGGCTTTACCTTATGCTCCAATGCTTTTTCTTCTGCCTTCTGCATCTCTGCTTTGAGCTGTTTTTCCATGTCTGAGGAAGAACATTTGGCAGAAGCAATAGTGATATCACGCTGATGTAACTCCCGAGTCAGCTGGGAAATTTCCATCTTCATACCTTCTAGTGCAGAGCTGTAAGTCTGTTCAGCTTGTAAAATCTGTTCTTTCAACTACAAAGAAGCAAGCAGGAAAAGAAGTATTTTACATAGAAAAAATATTGATATTTAGTAAAATGATGTTTATCTTACCTCAAGACATAAAAATTGTCCTAGATTAAAAGAGGGCACTAGGATAAATCTGAATAAAACTAGCAATTTAGTAAGTGGCCTACCTGTGTTGAAGGAGGTTATACTCATAATCATTTATTAGCTCTAAAGAGAAAAAGAGGTGAGTTGAAGATCAGTTTCAGTTTCAAAGAGTGCACACACATCAGAGTGCAGCACCTGTGGGCCTTCCTTTTTTAGCAGCAAATTTGAAAATTCTGCCCATGGTTTTCTGGTCCACAGAATATAATAAATAATAAACAGACAAGAGGAAAGGTCATGGGGCACTTGCCTGACAGGAATGAAGATCTAGGTTAAATAACACTGTACCACAAAAAAACAGGTCAGGTCAGGACAGGATAGGGAAGAAGGAAGGAAGGAAGGAAAAGGAAAAGGCAGGGAGAGAAGGGAAAGAAAGACAGGAGAAACTCTAATCTCAAAGAAAAAAGAAATAATCTCAAAGAAGTAATACAAATATACAAGCCAACAGATACAACAGCCAGGCTTGTTAATGTAGAAGCAAATAATTCTGCAGAGCTCAATAGGCACTGAGGACATTAACCACATCACTGCGCAGAAGGAAGTTTATTTTTATATCCATGTTTAGCTTATAAGAAAATATTAAGTGATAATTCATATCATACCTTTTTCCAAGAAAAAAATTATAAATGGTTTGGAATCCCTTTCAGTTAAAACATGTATAAAATACAGTTTCAGAGTTCAAAGTAGGTAAGCTTTAATTATGAAAATAATGATATGGCATCCCTAAGGATACTGAAAAGCAGGCACTTTTCCTAAGCATGGTGCATGTGCTTTCCCATTCCTGGGTATCAAGTGTTCTTTGAGCTACATTTTTCTCTCTGAAAAATGATGCTTATCATTTCCCAACCCATGCCTCAGTCCATAAATACATCCCACTCTGTGATCCCCCATATGAAGGTGCTTACCTTCTTAATCTCTGCCCTGTACTCATTGTTATGTCCTTCCATCTTCTTCAATTCTTCATATTTTTCCATTAGCTCTTGGCTCAGCTGTTTACATGTTGCACTCACAGATTCCAAGCTGTATGCCAAAAATGTAATCACATATTTAAAATAAAATGAAATCCCTGAAACTTAGTAATAAGATTATCTAATGTAGATACATTAATGTAGGATACATCCTACTAACATCTTAATCACCATTTTCAACCCTAAATTAAAACGCATTTCCAATCTCATTATCATGAGAGGGAGCTAAATTCAGCTGAAACCTTTGAAAATACTCTTGACTTTTATATTTACATATATTCTTTCCTTCTGCTCAGAATTAAACTGGTTACAAAATTCTAAAGATAACAGCAACATTGCTAATATTTACTTGTTAGTTATACTAGAGAAAGTTATCAACAAGCTGCCATCATAATCTTAGTCTTTGTTATATCTCATTATATAATTCCACCCTATAAACAGAATAACCTTTAAAGCACTTCCACTTATCACTCTTACTCAAGAATCAATCTACCATCAGACATAAGAACCACAAAGGCACCAAACCTCTCTCACTTCACAGCCCATTTCTACTAAGATGATCTTTTTGATACTTAGTTGACAGTCTGTCTTCCATGTGCTATCTGCTATGCCTGACTTCTTTCTCTTCATGTATCACCACCTTGACCATAAAGCACCCCTTTCTCCTCCCACCTGGCAATGATGGTCAACAGCCTCTCAAGACCTGATATCAAGAATCAGATCAGAATTTACCTCACAAAACCCTACAGCCCTCACTTTCCTAATCACCTTAAATACCATTATTTTCAGTTCTTATGGCTAAAATGTAAAAAATGTTTAAAATTTCTCCTAGCTCCCTTACTATGTATATTCTCTCTCTCGAAGTAGAGATTCTATGATTAAAATAATGTCTTTTATTTCTTACTGCCCCTACAGCTTAAGTTTTCATTCCCTTACTATCTAAAGCACATGACTCTAGACAATTCCATAAATACTTCTTAATACTCACCTGGGTTATTTTTCCAACATACCATACTTATCATATATGCTATCTCTTAAAAACAACATCTTCACAATGTAACAGCATAGAAATCACTGATTAAATCCCCAACTTTCTTATTTAGGGAATATTTTGTTCAAAGAAAACAACACAAACTGTTTCAAATAATTCTTTAATAAAAAAATAATAAAGCAAATCCCTTTTCTACTTCTTTTTTGAGAGAAACATATTTAAGCCAATGTTTTATTATTGAACACTGGTTTCGACATCCATTTACTCCAATTTTACCTAGTTCTAAAAATCTAAAATGTTCATTTATTTAGTACTTAGTATGTTACTATAATACGCCCAACACTGAGGTTGAGAGAGAAGAAAACTCATAACCATCTTTCCTAAGTGCAGATAAGACCAGGGCTCAAAGATGCTCAAGTGTCCAAGGTAATGCTAAAAGATCAGGAACCAGACAAAGGCTTCAGAACCTCATGGCAGAACAGTAAGATATATACACATCTGAAGATTACTGAAGAACCAATCAATAAAAACATCTGTGACAAATCATAAATTTTATGACCAGTATCAAAAATAGTAAGCTTTATATATTCAATCTTATATTCATAATTATAACAAAGAATATACTATGTTTTGAGAAAATGTGTGGCACATATGCTTAATAGGCAAAAATACTTAGAAAATATTTGGTGATTTTCAGAAACAGAAATAAAAGTATAAGCAACAACAGAAGTTATTACTTAAAGATAACCTAGCTAGGCATAGTATTGTACACTTGTAATCTCTGGCAGGCTGAAGCAGAAAAACTACAAGCTTGAGCCCAGCCTGTGCAACTCAATGACTTAACAAAGCCATGTTTCAAAATAAAACAAAGGGTTGCAGATGTAGCTCAGTGCAAAGGCCTTGGGTTCAATTCTCCAGTACCTATCACCACAAAAGGTACTGAGGCAGGATAGCACATACCTACAGTCTTGGGTATTTGGGAAGCTCAACATTACTTAAGCTCACAAGTAATATACATTGAGAACCACCTGAGCAACATGGCAAGACCAGTCTCAAAAAGAAAAAGGAAACAGAAAGTATAAAATGTTAATTTTTTATTGTTCTATTCTTACCTTTTGCATACAAATTATTACTGTTCAAAGGATCAAGTTTAATATGTATAAAACAAAATGTCGGGCCAGGGAGATGGTTCAGTGGAATAAGCGCTTCCCTGGCAAGCACAAGAGCCTGAGTTCAATCCCTGGTTCCACCAAAAAAAAAAAAAAAAAAGAAGTCTTTAAAAATAAATAAACTAATTAATTTTTTAAAAATGACAACCTCTTCCCAATCAAAAGTCTACACATAGGACAAAAGAATTTCCTAAGTACTATAATGGTAAGAGCTGGCTAGATTAGAGTATGGTATAGGTTACAATTCAATTAATATCTAAGGAAATCTCAACAATACTTCAGAACAGAAAGAAGGAGCAGCGCATCTAAACTGTGAACTTCCTGCAAGGAGGTAGAAAGAAGCCAAAATGAGGGGGTTCTAAACAACAACAATAAAAGGCTGAGCATGGTGGAGCATATCTATAATCCCAGCTCTCAAGAGACTGGGACAGGAGGATCACCGTAAATTCAAGGCCAACCTGGGATACATAGTGAAACCTTGTCTCAAAAACAAAACAAAACAAAACAAGCAAACAAAAAATAGAAAAAAGGTGAAGGAGAGAAAGTGAGTACAGACAACTTCTTTAGAATTTGATTTAGGAGGAAAGTAAGAGAAATGTGGAAGCATCAGGATAGAGATATAGGATTAAAGGAGAGTTCTTTTTTTCCAAAATCGGAGACATTAGAGCACATTTTATATCATTGGAAACAATTCAGCAGAGGCAGAACTCTGTGATATAGAAGATGAAGGAAAGACTGCAGTAACAGGACATAAGGAATGGATAAGCCTTAGCACAGACATGCATCCATCATTTGCACCAACAGATTTATGGGCACAGATGTAGGCAGACTGGCAGATTTGGTAACAGATTAGGAAGTTATCTTTTAATTGTTTTCTCAATGAAGTAAAGATCATTTGTGGATGCCAGAAAAAGATTATTTTTCAAAAGACTGTTGGTTTAACTTATCAATGAGAAGACCAAAAATGCATAATAATTAAGAGGTTTTTGAAATGCATATATAATTATCTACCTGCCTTCTAGACGAGTCACCTCTGCTTGCAGGAGTTCTTTACTTGTATGGGTGAAATCCAACTGAGAAAGCACACTGCCCAAGTCCTCCCGCCCTTGAGAGGTGAACCTCCTTTCAGCCTGCGAGTCCTCCAGTGGTCTGTAAAAGGATACAAAATGATTACCATAGGATGTTCATACTGAAAGCAAAAGCAACAAATAGGCAGGCTATTTCCTACTCCAACTGTTTAGAGTAAGCTCTCTGGTACTCTATTTACTGAAAGAATTGGGAGAGCAGAGTCAAGAGTCTTCCTAACAAGTCAGCAGCAATCTATTCTTTCCTTAGCTGGGATTTGGCTTTTTTCCTAAGGAAAAAGGCAAAATCAATTTGTTGACAATACCTTGTGTCACAGAAACTGAAATGTCAAGGGCATTCTGGTGAGAATAAAAGTGTGCCAGACGTAAGTTAAACAAAAGGAGCATAGCTCACATTTAACTTTCTACTACAAATCTCTTGTTTCAATAACTGATACATAAAAATTAGTTTTAGCCAGGTGTGGTGGCACACACATATAATCCCAACACTTAGGAGGCTGAGTAAGAAGACCACTGCAAGTTTCAGACCAGCCTAGGCTCAAATAAGCACAAGGCCAGCGTGAACTGTGTATTGAGATCCTATCCCAAAAAGACATTAAAAAAAAGAAAGAAATTTAATTTTATGAGTGCTTTTAAAAGGGCTAGTTCAATAGATGCTGTTCATGATGATAAGCAGTACTAGCCTTCCCTTCTTTGGAAGAGGAGTTATGGTCACAATTCCCTTCACATCGCTAGCATCACCAACAGTATAATCTAAGCAATTCCTAGCTTTCTAAATATCAAAATCTTTGTTACAAATCCAAAATAAAAAGAGAAAAAAATTACCATATAAAACTTTTTACCGCCAGGCGTGGTGGCGCAGGCCTGTAATCCCAGCACTCGGGAGGCTAAGGCAGGAGGATTGTTATGAGTTTGAGACCAGCCTGAGCTACAAAGTGAGCTTAAGGCCAGCCTGAACTGCATAGTGAGACCCTGTCTCAAAAAGATCAAAAAAAAAAAAAAAAGGAGAAAAACTTTTTACCATATAAAAATCTAACACACAAATTAAAAAGAAGCAAGAAAACCCAGAGTAGAATGAAACACAAAATTGTGACTATGCAATATTAAAACTGCTACCTGAAGCTAAACCAAGTGGGTAAGATAAATAATATTTAAGATTAAACACACCTCATGGCATCTGCTAGATGTTGGGTGTTGCTTCCTTTTGCCTGTAACTTCTTTTGCATTTTTGCCTCTTGGATGAAACTTTCATGAGACTGAAGATTCGCCTTCAATTCTCTCTTTTCTTCCTGCAGAGTCTGCAAAACACTCAGAAAAAGCCAATATTATTAAAATTACCCTTCAGTTTTCTATTCTTCCAGCACAGCCTGCCAAATACACTGAGAAAAAGTCAGAGTACTGCAGTTTTTCTACCTCATAAAAAAGGAAGCTAGGGACTCCAACTGTAAGACACAATGTTAAAACAGCTATCAATACCTGAACTATCAGCTACAGAATAGAAAAGAAACCATAGATTTTGGAACCTAGTTTCAGGTTAAGTGTCTTCTCCTAAAACATACATTTGTCTAATTCCAATAATTTTAAAACACACCTCCCAATTCACAATATCTACTGTATACTTTAATCTTATTTACTTGTTCAGATTCTCACACTAGTGAGAAAATATGATGCTTACATATATAGGTTGGATTTATTTCACTTATGACTGTGGACCCACTCACCCATTCATCTATAAGTCTCCTTATAAAGTTATCTGCTTTGAAACTGCTTTACTGTTATATTTTTACTCTCTTTAAAATGAAAAATTAATTAAAAGTCTGTATTCAATAAAAAATACAAAACACCCCACAATGCACAAATCTAAGAGTATATGTGATCAGTGATTCCATAAAACGTAGAATACATTTTCTTTTCAGTACCTACAATATAGTTTTGAGAGGCCACTGGGTCAGTATGTGCATACTTAAATTGTATAATTGCTCTAATTTAAAAAAAACACACCTCCAACAGTTTTTCAGATTCTTTCCACTTTTCTTCCTTTTGTCGCTGTTCCTGCAGGATAGACATATTGGTTCCAATCAAGTCGTTGACTCTTATGTTAAGACGCTCTATTTCCAATTCATTGGCACAGATGGTGTCCTTGGCCCGCTCAAGCTTACTGCTCAAGTGCTGGATTTCTGACTGGCTGGACAGCTCCACAGACTCTAATTTCTGTTTCCGATTGGTGAGCTGAGCCTAGAAACACAGACATTAACAATAAAGACAAATAATGAAAGAATGGTAAATGAATAAGGAAGACATAAATTTAATTTCTCTAAAAATGCAGAGCACTCACTCATTAAAAAATATGGGCCAGCAATATAGCTCAGTGGACTGAGTGCCTGCTTAGGCAAGCAAAGGGATTAGGGTTCCATCCCTAACACCACATGCCACACCGGTCCTGCCTCCAGGTGCGCTGAGCTGCCACTGAGTCTGGGAGTTGGCGCTAGGGAGGTTGAAAACAGAAGGATCACTACCATCACTGAGTCCAGTTGTGTAGTGAGTCCCTGTACCAAATACATTAAAAGAAACACACACACATGGGGGGGGCACATGATGCTGCCTACTGACACATGCTGCTAATTATTCCTTTCAGTGGAATAATTAACCCATTATTCCACCTACTTCTTACATAGGAAATAGGAGGCATAATATATTATTCTAATGTAAATCAAGACACTAAAATTTAACAAATCAAGCATCGTAAATTTGTAGCTCATTCCATTCTCTCTCCATCTAGTTTGAACTGAGATGTGATCTACGTCTTAAAATACATGGTGTGTTTCAAAGAGTCAGTTAAAAAAAAAATTCTTTTACATCTAGGTTAAATAAGTTAATTTTACATTTTTACTTTAATATTTCTAGAAAGTTTTAAATTAAATTCTATTAACATTATACTCATCTCAATATTTCTTCTAATATTAAGACAGTAAGAAATAATAACATAATCCACTTACAAAAGTGATTATCTTTCTTAAGTATCTGGCATTAGAGTTATTTTAAATCTTTGTAAATTTTGATTTTTTGAGGGTTCCCCCCCCCCACTAAGAACTGCTACTAATGTTTTGAACCACAAGCTTCTTGGAAATCTAACATTTACAATTTTAACTATTCTGTTTAAGCAGACAGTTCCATAGGCTGGGTATGGTACCACACACTTATAATCTTAGCCCTGGGGAGGCGAAGCAGAAAGATCACAATGAGTTCAAGGCCAGCCTGAACCACATAGTGAGACACTGTCTCAGAGAGAGAAAAAGAGAGAGAAATTTAAAAAACAAAATCACACAAAGAAGTCAAGCAAAGCAACAATCCAGAAGGTAATGCACATCCAGGAAATAAAAGAAGAATTCTACTACAGGCTTCTAGGTACAGACCAGCAGTTGTCAGAGGCCTATAACCTACCAGGATCTGCCTTCATACCTTTGTAAACAGAACCCTGGGTGTTCCTGGTCATATTTACCTTAGCAATCTCATTCTCTAGAGAAGTCAATTCTTTAAGCCACCAGAAAGTACATACCACAAAGTCAGAAAAGGATTTGAATCCAATGCCAGTTGTCAGTCGCTTCCCTACTGCCTCAACTTTAATTGCCACTGCAATCCCATTATTCTTTATGATTTTAGAACCATTCTTGCCAATCCTCAAAATGGAAGTGAACAAATTCATATGAAGAGCAGATTTATACTGCTACTTGATACCACAAGAAATATTAAAAAATATATTTTTAAACATTTAAAAATTTATTAATGTTTGCAGCACATGCAGTTTTAAGTCATCTTAGAGAGTAGGCATGTACATAATACAGCATGGTTCTTTTTTCTTAATCCCCTACTTTCCTTCTTCCTCCCTGCTCCTAAGTTCTCTTTGAATACATTTTTTTAACACTAGCACTAAAAGAAATCTTGGCCTTGGTAAGGCAAGACTACAGTATATGTGAAAGATAGAAACCTAAAGAAAAATTGGTAGAAATAATTTTAGGAAATTGTTTACAAAAAATTTTATTTTTATAAAAGCTACTGGCATGATAAATTGGGTAAAACACACAAAACTGCAACAAGGGCTGGTGAGATAGCTCAGCGGAGTAAGCGTCCACCTAGGCAAGCACACAGACCGCAGTTCAATCCCTGGTACATGTCGCACTGGCCCTGTCCCCAGGTGCACTGAGCTGGCAACCGAGACCATAGACTGGGTGGCACACAACTGTAACCCCAGTGCTGGGGATGGGGGTCCTAGGCCAGGAGGATCACTACAAGTTCTAGCTGTGCAGTGAGACCCTGTACCAAATACATTAAAAAAAAAATAAAAAAAAAAAAAAACTTCTGCATAACTGCAACAAAATGGCAAAGTACTCATGGTTCATATGAAATGTATGAATTTTTTTTTTCAAAATAATAATAAACATCCTAAAAGAAAAAAGAAAAGCCGGGCATGGTGGCGCATGCCTGTAATCCCAGCACTTGGGAGGCTGAGGCAGGAGGATTGTTGTGAGTTCGAGACCAGCCTGAGCTATGAAGTTAGCTTAAGGCCAGCCTGAACTGCATAGTGAGACCCTGTCTCAAAAAGACAAAAAAAAAAAAAAAAAAAAAAAAAAAAAAAAAAAAGTGAAGGACACACACACCAAAACAAAACAAAACAAAAAAAAACAAAAACAAAAACAAAAAAAAAAATTAAGGGGAGAGGGAGGGTGAGAGGACTCCAAAATAAAAGATACTGTATCTTTTACTTCTAAAAGTAGAAAACATAAGCAGAAATGTGTAGGTAAGTCAAAAGAAGTAAGAGTGCCCGTTGTTGACAAAGAGTGAGGGAGTAAACATTTTTATATATTTCTGGAGAAAGTCTATCAGTCCATCTTTGGAGAACATTTCAAAATTTTAAAGACTGTGCAAGTACTCTCATGAACAGTTTCACTTTTAGGGCCATTTGTTAAGAAAATAAATGGACAAATAATCCTAATGTTTATATAAAGACATTCATCCCAAGCACTATTTGTACAAGTGAAAAGTAGAAATCAAATGTATAAAGGACTGGTTTACAAGCTATGATAAATTTAGTGGTGGAATATATTCATATATAATCATTACAGCTGTACATTTGTTGACATGTCATATCTAAACATGAAAACTTTTAAAACAGTGAAAATGAAAAATACTGTACTAGCCAGGCATGGCAGTGCACACCTGTAATCCCAGCACTCAGGAGGATGAGGCAGGAGGGCTCAGCTACAAAGTGAGCAGTTCAAGGCCAGTCTGAACTGCATAGTGAAATCTTATCTCAAAAAAAGACACAGGTAGGAGCAGCCTAATAACTCAGCAGACTAAAGCAGAGATTAAGACTGGGTGTGGTGGTGCACGCCTATTAATCAGCAGTTGGGAGGCTGAAAACAGCAGAATCACTACAAGTCTAATCTATGTAATGAGCCCTGTCCTAAATAAAAGGGGAAAAAAAAAAAAACGACAAAAGAACTTTTTATGGCCAGCCAAATAGCTCAAGGGATTAAAGCACCTGCAAGCAGGCGCAGGGGCCAGGGGTATAATCCTGCCTCCAGGGTGCACTGAGACAGCAATTGAGACTGGGCATGGTGGCGCCTGTAATCCCAGTGCTTGGGAGGCTGTAAACAGGAGAATCACTATAAGTCTAACCTAGTAGTGAGACCCTGAACACCCTGTACACCCTACACCCTGTAGGCCCTTCCCTAAAATACCCCCCCCAAAAAAGAAAAAACAACTTTCGTCTAGCTTTCTTATTTATTCAGTCTGTTCTCGTATTCTATAAAAGCTATCTATTAACCTTGTTCAATTTTGATAACAAACACATACAGACTACACCTAAAAGAAGCATGGAAACGACAGCTAGGGTACAATAGATAAATATCACAAATATTCATTTCCCACTCTATTCATTTTCCAAATACATTCTGGATTTTAACTGAAAAAGCAAAGGAGACGAATGTTCTAAGAAGCTATTCCAAACTTATCTATTTTGTGTTTGCTTAAGCAATTAATTTTTCACAAAAGTTTCTACTGCTGTTCTAACAAAAGTGTTTCTACAGCCACAGTGACCCCACTTTTAATCAGGGCACGCCTCTTGCAATGTGCAAGATCTCTCAGCATTGTTCCTAAAATGGAGACAACTCAGCCAAGGTCCTCCAGCTGTCAGACAAAAGAAGCAAGGTATGGGCAGGAGAGCTAACAAAACCAATCTCAGAGAACGGGAGATGCCAAAGAGAGAAGAGGAACAAAAAAGGGAAGGAGAGAGGGCAAGAGATCAAAGTTGGGAAAGTGAACATGCAGAAGAGATGCAGGCAGATGCCAGCAGGCATGAGAGCAAGGAAGAGAGGTGGAGCCACCTGCACAGGTCTAGTAACTGAAGAGGATAAGCCTGTAAATAGAGCTGCATGGGTTCAATGAACAAGAAAAAGAGCAGCGTTCCCAAAGAGAAGGTGGATGGAATGGCATCAGATACTTGCATTTTAGTGGTCAGATTCAATCACATTGTTAAAATGTCACAGGCCTACCTGAATTATCTCTGATTGCTCAGCCAGAGCCTTCCTTTGTGCCTCCAGAGAAGAGACCTGTTGCTGATAAATCAAGCGCTGCTTCTCCCAATCCAGTGATTTCTGACGAAATTCCTAAGGAGGCAATTAAGTTATTTAACTTCTAAGTGCTTCCCCTCCCTGTCACTACTTCCTGGCTTCACTTTTGCTTTAATTTTCCCTACTTCCCTAGTTATACTCACACCATTCTCCATAGCAGGAGCCCTATTACTCATTTAGCTGACAGACTGCATAGTAACACGGAGCTCCACTGACACTGTGGGCCTGGACATCTGTCTTTCTAAATCTAACACCCTAATGGTACAGATGCTAAGCACTAGGTTCACAATTATCTTCACAGATTTGCTGCCACCTCAGGTTACTGTCATTTTCAAGTGATTTTTAGAAAACTGATGCTATGACAATTAAAATTTCAAAATATAGTATGTAGCCCTTGCTATCTACACTCATGAACTGAACAGATTCAAGTAAGTTTCCAGGTAAGTCCATCGTGCACAGAATGTGAGACTCAAGATCAAGTACTATACGTACAGACAGCACAGTATGCTTTGATAGTCACATTTTTACATCTCAACAGAACTACAAAGAATTCACTAAACAAGTATGATACATTTAATAGGTACTGTATAGCCCAAAGTCAAACAGTTAAAATTAATTACGGATCAACAGTAAGTTCAAACTCCATACCAAGAAAAGAACCCAGTATTTAGGAAAAGGGGGATAAGCCAAAGGACAAAGAGATCTAATCTCTCACTGTCCTCTAGGGTATCTATTCTGGATATCTGACTCTTCTTATAATTGTGGACAACCAGATTTCTGTTATCACTCATAATTCCCGCATTCCTATTATATATTCCAGTACTAATTTAAGTGCTGGGAATAACAATTTTTAACAAGATAAATAAAAACTCTAAGCCCACTCAATTAAAAGGAAACACACGACACATTCATCGCACAGTATGCTTTAGAAACAACAAAACATGGACTGTACACAGTGGAGAACTGCACATTTTAAAAGGAACAACCAGACTAAGCAGAAAATATTTATTATGCAAACACCTAGGCAGATGTGGATGGAGCTGTATCATTGCAGGGGCAGGGAATAAACCTGAAGTGGGATTTGCTGGTGTGTTTAAAGATAAGTGATGAAGCTAGGGTGACTGGAATGGAGATGCCGTCATCTGAAATGGGAACTGGTGCTGGGAAATGGAGAAATGAAAAGAAAGACCTTTATTTTGGACACGTTAACATTGATAGCTTTTAGGATAACCACTAAAAAGATAACAATGTACAATGTATTAATTATTGAAACTGTCCTATTAAATAAATAAAAAACAAAAACCATTTTAGATTGTCTACTAGAGTAGAGATGTGAAATAGGTACCTGGGTGTTACTCTGAAACAGAGAAAAAAGTCACAGCTGGCTATACAAAGGATCTAAATATCAAAAAGTAACGAAGCAAGGGAAACTGAGACAGTAGCTAGCAAGACAAAAAAATGAGGAAAATACAGTTTTCCTCAAAGTAAAGTCAAGAAACTATTTTAAGGAAAGACAACAGCCATATTCAAAGCTGCAGGAGAAAGATGAGAATCAGCTACTGACTTTAAGAACACAGAGGACAATGACCAGCATACAAATACCTTCTATAAGTGAAGGGTCAAAAGCTTTATTCCATGGGTATAAAACAAAAAGTAGGAGGTGGGGGGGAAAACCTAGAGGTAAGTATAGATGCATAAAGCATTTTGCCATACAATGAGGGAAAAAATTGGAATAGAAGTACAGAGGTCTAGATATAGTATTTAAGAACAAAGAAATATGGATCCTTGTAGAAAATATCCAGTCAGGAAGAAAAAATTGAGCGTGCAGAGAAGAAAAGGAACATTGCTACAGCAACATCTTGGTTAAAGGAGGGAAGTGAAGGCACAGATATAAACAGGTAAGCAGACAAAGTTCTGAACAGCGAAGAATGTATCACCTGAAGGCAAAACATGTTGAAAGTTTGAGGAAAAAAGAGAAAGAGTCACAGTGTAAAGTGGGCAAGTGAGAGGAAATGTAGTGGGATTCTTTGGAGCAAAAAAGAACCACATGTGGCAGGTAGACAGTGGGCAGGAAGGAGAACTAGAGGTGTAGTTTTGCCAAGCAAATACAATGAAGCCTGAGAGGGGCAGAGGACATGCAGGAAAGGTAAAGGATGTGACCCTGGAATCTGAGCGGCTGCAGACTAGAAAGAGAACATCATAAAGGTAGGGAGCAGTGAAAAGGTGCCAGGATTCAATCATTCTAAAGGGATGATGTTATGGCTTGTGTCTAGTTGTCCCCCCAAAGCCTCATGCAGTCATGGGACAGAGTTTGTGATTAACTCATGATCCACTGGGATTACGGGGTATGTGCTGCTGGCCTTATTGGTATAAGTATTTCCCCAGCCAGGGGCAGATACCCTGAATAAAACTTAAGGAAGAGACTTGCTCTCTGTAGCCATTGTTGCCACTGTTCTTCTGGTTTGTACTCCGTTCTTTGCCACTGCCATGAAGTGCTGCTCTCTGCCATGTGCCATTTTGCCTTGGAGCCAGTTGAGTATGGACTGAAACCTCCAGTAACTGTGAGCTAAATAAACCTTTCCTTCCTTAATGTTGAGTGTCAGGTATTTGTCCCAGCAATGAGAGAAGAGTGAGTGAGACAGATGGTTAATGATTACTGAGCATCAAAGGCCTAGATGGGAGCTAAGAGGATAGGAATGATACTCAAGTAGATAGCTAAAAATGAGATTTTTAGAGGGCTTGCAAATTCTACTAAAGATAAGACAGAAACAGAAATAGGGACAAGGAGAAGAGACTGGGCAGAAATTGAAATATATAGAGAGGAAAGGATGCTAAGAAACCCAAAGTCCTGAGTAATATAAGCTTCATCCCTCTGGATACTGAATCCTCAAGAGCTACAAGAAGAGCAACTTTAGAGAGAACAATGAACAGATAACTGAAATCTATGAGCCAGGGCAGTAACCCAAGAATCAGGAGATGATGGCCCTGGTTGCATGTACATAGGCTGAAGATATGAAAATTAAAGATAGGGCTTTAGAGGAAAAAAGAGAGAAGAATGAGAAGGAAGATGGACTTAAGGGGTTTGACAGGGAAAAAAACTATCAATGAAGAGGGCTGGAGGGGAAGCAGTAGCAATAATCCTCTCATTCTAAGTTCTTCAAATGTATAAAAATATTGAGATATAAAACAATACTAAAAATAGAAATTATACCTTTAGGTGGTAACAATATTTGTAATTAACACTGTGGATGACAGATGGCTCAGAATAGAAAAATCGTCACATAAATATATTAAACAATGCTTCTCAAATTAAAATCAGCTAGAAGAGATTGATAAAATGCAGATTTCTAGGTCCCATACCAAAATCTCTGAGAATCTAAAGGTACCCTAAGTAATTCTTAGGTACAGTATTATGGTTTGGGTCTAGTTGTCCCCTAAAAGCCTCATGCAATCATGGAGTGGACTTCTAGAGTCTAGTGATTAACAATGATCCACTAGGATTATGGGTATAAGTGCTGCTGGGATTATGGGCGTGAGTGCTACGCCCAGCCTGGGGCAGAGAGCTGAATGCAACATAAAGGAGACAGACTTGCTCTCTGCTGCCATTGTTGCAGTGATTCCTCCCACCTGCTCTTGTTGTTTTCCACTGCCATGAATGGCTGCCTTATGCTGTGTGCCACTGTGCCTTGGAACCAGCCAAGTAGAGACTGAAACGTCCACTACCTATAAGCTAAATAAGCCTTTCCTTAATTCTAGTCGTCAGATATTTGTCCCAGCAATGAGAGAAAAATAACTGAGACACACAGTGAAGAGCTAATGGAGAAGACAGAGAAAGAGAGTGGTAGATTCAGGGTGTAAAGAATGACAGCTTTATGCTGTCTCTTCAACATCTCTTGGCAGTGTTAACTCACCACCTCCCTTTAAGTACTCTAGAAACCAACATACATAATGACCCTAGAGTCATTCTTTAAAAATATGATCAGTAAAGGGAGACGTGAACCCTCTTTCTAACTTTGTTCCTTCTTACTCCAGAAGAATAGCTACCATCAAGAAATCAAATAATAACAAGTACTGGTCAAGCTTTGGAGGAAAAGGAATCCTTCTTCATTGTTGGCAAGAATGCAAACTTTCAACCATTAGGTAAAATCAATATGGCGATTCCTCTGAAAATTAAAACAAGAAATTGCATTTGACTTAGCTATTCTCTGTCTAGGTATCTTCCCAAAAGATTTAAAGATATCATATTACAGTAATACATACATACCTATGTTTATAGCAGCACAACTCATAATAGCTAAATCTTGGAATTGTCCTACATGCCCATCAACAGGTGGATGGATGAAGAAAATGTGATAGACATACACAATGAATACTACTCTGCTGTAAGAGATATATATGAGTCATTTGTAACAAAATGGATGCAGCTTGAGCACATAATATTACATGAAATAAATCAGACACAGAAGACTAATGCTTACTTGGTTTTTCTTACATGAAAAACCCAAAATATAAAACGTTGATGAGCAAAATAAAAGACAGATAGTCAGAAACAGGGAATTAGCTATTTTGCAAATGGGAAGGGTTTGATTTCCAAATGGGAGGGTTTGATTTAAAGAGGAAGGGAGAAGGGAAGAGATGCAAAAAGAAGATGTGTTATGTACATGCACCAACTCCCCACAATGAATGGAATCACTATTTACTGCAAACATTTACTAATAAAAATTTTTAGAAATTTAGCTTGTTTTAAATGGATACTACAAAATTTAAAAAGCCACATACTTTCAACATTTACTGAGTTTCAATAAACAAGACAAGGCTACTGCTCATAAAGGACAATGGTTAACTGGTGGTCCATACTGCTCAAAGCTGGAGGTGCTGGGGACAATAATCCTTTCCAGAATACAACCCTAGGCATATTTATCACCTCTGCTCCTGTCCTTAAATAAGTTTCATGCTCCACTGTTCTGACAACCAAAACAAGTAAATAAGCAAGCAAACAAACATCTTTATACATTTCCAAATGCCCTATGAGGGTACTACTGCCCCATTAACAATTATTGTCAGCTAGTTCCCCATTAACCACATGGAATCACAGGAGATGAACACCCTCCCACACTGAAAGAGCTCAGTGGAAGCCCTAGAGATGGCAGAAAGTTGGTTTCAGGAAACCACATTAGAAATAACATTTGCTTACATGAAGGATGACAATCACTATGATTATTACTATGAACATACCTCTATTTTTCCATTTAACCTCTCAATCTCAGACCGATCTTCCCTGTGATTTTTGGTACTTCCTCTGAATTCCCTTATCTGCTTTTTCTGCAGTTTCTCATAGCTTCTCTTTAGTCTACCTAACTGTGGAGACAGTGTTTTATTCTTAACATAAGAATTGGTAAAAAGATTGATATTATGAAAGCAAGTCCAATACCAACTAGTATTATACTCAAACTAGTAGTTCTTAAAGCAAAATAAAAAACAATTACATATAGAAAATAAATTCTAGTAAAGAAATATATTCAAAGAAAAACAAAATGAAAAATAAAACAAAACTTTAATTTTTGTTGTAATAATTTTATGTGTAAAGACCCTACCACCCACCTCCACAATAAAAGCAACAAATAAGGAAGTCTTTCTTCTTGGCTCATGATTCCCAGGTCATGCCTCTGTTCAGTAAGCAGGAAAAAAGCATCCTGGAAGGAACTTAATAAAAAGCACTTTTTCTCCAAAATGAATGAAATTAAGCAAATGGATAGAATTTCTTATTTTTCTATTTAAGCCAAAATGCCTTTTAAGCCTTTAGTTCCTCCACTATTTAATATTTAATAACTGGCTCAATTCAGAAAATTAAATGTTAAATTCTTGGCATCAATATTTCACTGTACTGTATAGAAACATACCTCTTTATTTCAGTTCCTCAACCAAGAAATATATGCTAGAATCACTTATCTAGGTAATATCAGACATACACCTACATTCTATATTCTATACACCTAGATTCCAGAACAAAGAAATAGATGCCTGCCTCTGTTCATAACACATATAGGTATGGTACCTTTACAAGGTACAAACTTGTTCTCATGACAAAATTCTCAAAGTTAAAAGAGGTAAATGACATACAACAGAAAAAACCTTACTTCTTCCTGCAATTTCTTTAGCTCTTGCTTATACTCCATGGCCATCTCTTGCTTGACTTTTTCATGTCCTTCTATCTGCTGATGCAACATTCCAACCTAAAAGCAGGGAAACAATATTTTTCATTAGTGGCATTGAAACACATCTCCAAAACATGAAAGCAGGAAATAAGCTTTACATTTACACACATGCACACACACACACACACACACACACACACACAATCCCAGTTCCCAAGCAGTCGAACACCTTATTTAATAATCCATAACACTGCAACACAATGGAGAATGAACAAACAACTACTGCAGAATTTTTTAGGTTTAGATGAAAACTACTATTTTCTGTTTGATTTATTCTCCCCAATCATTTTCAACAAAAATACTCATGAAAAATTAATACATATAAGGCTTCAGAAATTTAAGAAGCCACAGATTTCAAAAATATTCTCTGAGACTTCAAAAATAATTTCATGAAGTATTTCTCTTGACAACCAGTTTTCTCTTGAAGTATTTCTTCTGACAACCAGCAATATTTCTTCTGATAACTAGTTGGAATTTCATTTATTGATAACTGGCAAGGAAGCGGGAAACAAGAAACTACAGATAGTAATCTCAGTAACAATATACAATGGTAATTTTTTTAAAAACTAGAGATAAACGTAAGAATAGAATTAATGCAATTCCAGTAGAAAGTTGGAATATTATCACTTTGTCTTTTTTTTTTTTTTTTTTTTTTTTTTTTGCTTTTGTAAGTTTAAAAGTTATTCTACAGTTCAAACTAAAAGAGTGTATGCCTGAAATCCTAGCTACCTGGGAGGCTGAGGCAGAAAAATCCCTGAGCCCAGGTTTTTGTTGTTGTTGTTTTTAATGAGCAGAATATATTTATTGAGGGAAAGAAAGCTCCTCTCCAAGAGGGAGACAGGGAGGAGGGCCTGAGCAAGTGGGTAGTCCCCAGGGACTTTCATAGTATTAAAACATGTGAGGCTAAGGTGGAAACTTGCTTAGGTGGACAAGAGGTGGGACAAAACTATGGTCAATCAATGGGATTACAAGCACCATTACTGAGGCAAAACTGATTAAGTCCAGACCAAATGGGGAAGGGAGTCACGTAGCAAGGGGGCATGAATGTAAAACATGACCTTGTCTGGTGGCCATCAGATAATGATTCTTTCTGGCCTTCTCTGAGTAATGATCAATCCTAGATGCTAATCTTTAGGGAGGTTAGTATTTGTTCGGTCTTTAGGTCTGTCTCACAGCAGGGGCATCTGTCCCTCCCACAATTGTAAGGTATCTTGTTCTTCTGTGTTATCTCCTTCGAGGGCCTGGCCCTGTCTGACTGCCTATAACATTTTTATCTAACTTGGCTGCCTGCAACATTCCCTCCTCTGAAGAAGTAACCCGTACTGCTGTGAGGGAATAATGGGTGACAACTGCTCTAAATTCTTCAGGCTGAAAGGGGTCATAATCTGAACCCAGGTTTGAAGTCAATTTGGGCAACATAGTGAGACACTGTCTCAAAAAAAAGCAAAGAACAGAGAGAGAGAGAGAGAGAGAGAGAGAGAGAGAGTGTGTGTGTGTGTGCGTGCGCACGTATATATTTATCCAATAATATGAAAAATTCTTTTGAACAAAGATCCAAATGAATGTTTACTGAATGTCTGGATGGGAAGATACTTTGAGAAATTAAAAGCCATTTTAAAAAGTCATTTTAAAATTTTGGATCTGGCTAGATAATTTTTTTAAAGATCTATTCAAATTTTTAATACTCTGATATTTTAGATTGAACATCATAAAAATTTATAAACTTAAATGAATATAACAATAAAAATTGTGTCCACAATAAAAATTAAGAAGAATTTATAGATCAGTCACATAATAGTGCCAAAAATCAAGAAACTTATATTTATATAATTAGAATTCTTGAAGTAGAAGGAGGAAGGCAATAAATATTTAAAGATTTAAAATTTCTGAATTTAGTTAAAATTATAGCACATTTCCAAGAAAAATGAACCTTTTGCACAACAAATACGAATAAAATCATGCCAAGATACACAAAACTGAAATTGTCCAAAACTAATTGTAAAGAAAAAATCATTAAAGCATATACCTAGAAAAAAATATATTAGCTATGGAAGAACAAAGTTAAATAGCATCTTATTCCAAATTAGAATTAAAAAAAAAAGAGCAAGTGGGTAAGTCCTTATTTATTAAAAGGACTGAAAAAGAAAGATCTGTCCTCACTGAATTTTATGCTTAGCGAACACACCTTTGAAAACTAAAATATTTTCCAGTTATACACACTCGAAATATCTAATACCTCCAGATATCCCATATAGAAAATAACAAAGACCATAATCCAGAAGGCAATAGAAGTTGCTGTATGCTCCTGGATAAAGAATAAAGAGCTCTCAAAATGGTAGTTATGCAAAACTATGTAAAATATATTTATAATTATACATTAGACAAGCCCATTTAAAAGGTCATTGAAGATTTCCATAAAATAGGACCAATTTATGTCAGTTATATATATATATATATATACATACATATTTTTTCATGGTGTGTGTGTGTATAAAAGACAAGGAAGAACACAGAGTCAATGGAAAATGGAAATATACCTTTTGAAGTTTTTAATACTAGGAGAAAATATCATACCGTGTCTTATATATGACCAGTACTTCTAATAGTTTGGGGATAGGATATTGCACAAAGTTCTAGTATGTAGTGGATGTGGACAGTGTCCATGACACTTACTAGTGGCCAGATGTCACTTATAGGAACTACTATTTCCTTGATATCCACCCTGTAGACCCCAGCAGAATCATGACCCATAGGGTGCAGGAGAAGTCCATTTGTAGAGTATACTGATGGAAATATTTTGCTGATGTATATAAAAGAATAACTGAAAGACTACTTCTTTTTCTTCTGTGTTTGTTTGCCCTATTTGGTGGGTTCTTTCCATTCTCTGTATGAAGTTATGGTCATTTTGATTCCTCTCTGGAACATCTTTTAGTAGTCTGTGTAGGGTTGACTTTGTTGTCATGAAATTCTTTAATTGTTCTTGTCATGGAAGTCACTTCTCCATTAAACTGGAGAGTTTTGCAGGGTGTATCAGTCTGGGTTGAAATTTGTTTTCTTGTAAGACTTATAGTACTTTGCTCTATGCCTTCTTGATTTGATGGTCTGTGAAGAGAAATCTGCCATTATTCTGATGGGTTTTCCTTTAAATGTGATCTGTTTCTTTTCTCTAGTGGCTTTTAGTATACTGTTCCTATGCTGAATGTCTGGGATCTTGATTATTATATGTATGGGTGTGTTTTTAATTGGGTTGATGTTATTTGGAGTTCTATATGCTTCAGTTACCTAAATATCAGATTGTTTCCCCATACTCTTTTTCCCCATATCTTGGGAAGATATCTGCTATTACTTCTACCCATACTCTTTTTTATATAATTTGTATTGATTCGTTCTTTCTCATTGATGACTATTAGTCTTGCATTATTCATCTTTGAATTGTCTTACAGATGTTGAATTATTTTTCCCTGCATCCTAGTTGTTTTTAAGAGATCTTTTATTACCTTTTCACTAGGTGCAATGGTGTCTTCAAGGTCTGAAAGTCTATTTTCACTTTCATTCAGTTCTATCAGCTTGTGAGGTATTAATTTCCTGTGTACCACTTTGAATCTGCTTCATTCTATTTCTTTCCTATACTGCTCATTCAAGGATTCCATCATTTTTCTATTCTCTATTTTTTATGTGTCTTCTTTAGAAGTACTTACTATTTCTTTCATTATAGTTATCATTTCTTTTTTTACTTCAGGAATTATTTCTGATCTGATTTCCTCTATATCTTTATGCAGTTGTTTCTTTACTTCAGACACTATTATTTCAGAAATTTCAGGTGTGTGACTTCCAATTTCTTCTATGCTACTGTCTCCCGCATTTGTTCTGGGTGGGCTTGGGGCCTGAGAATGCATTTTGCTTCTTCTCTTTGTCATTTTGTATAGCACTGTCTTCTGACCTTTGGTGTAGAGCTTTGGTAGAGCTATTACCAGGTCTAGATTTACCAAGTTCAAACTTGTCCAGGTGGTGTGGCTTGGGTCTGGCTGCTGTGCTCCACTTCTTCCTCCTGCAGCTCTTGGAAGTGAACCCTTTGTGTCACTCTGGCAAGATGTTCTGCCTCTGGTTCAGCTGGGTGGGTCTTGCCTCTAGCCTTTCTTCAGGGAGTTCTGCTGCAAGGTTCCACATGGGGTCTGTCTCGTGGAAGAAATTCCACACAAATACCAGGCCTGGGTGCTGGCTGGAGTGAGGATCTGGTGGACCAGCAGGTGGTCCCACTCACTGGCAGGGCCCAGGTGCTGGCTGGAATGAGCATCCAGCAGGAGGGCGGACAGTCCCACTCACACACCAGGCCTGGGGCTGGCTCTAGATAAAAACTTGAAGCCTCCATATTTAAAACAATATCCAACCCAGCACTCAGAACACTGAGGCTGGAGGACTGCTGTGAGTTTCAGGCTAGCCTGGGCTACATATCGAGTTTAAGACAAGCCTGAATTACAGAACAAGACCCTCTCTCAAAGAAAAAAAAAAAAAAAAAAAAAAAAAAAAAA
>PVKA01010249.1:0-65142 GCA_004027165.1 Ctenomys sociabilis
TTTAAAAAAAAAAAAAAAAAAGTCCCACCCTGTTGCGTACCTATGCTCCAGTGATGTAGTGCCAACTTTTGCTTTGATTCTATCACCCTTCTTTTTAATTTTTTAAGGTTGATTTTGGGGGTTAGTCTCCCCAGAGGATGTGAACTCCAACGGAAGGGGAGCCCTGTCTGTTCTGTTCACCACTGGCTCCCCCATGTGGCAGGAAAGGCTAGCCCTGGATACACCTGGAGACCCTAGGGACCCTGTTATACTGAGTTGTTGGGACACCAGGTGAGCAGGGAGAGGCTGTGACCCAGGGGCTGAAAGACCGTGGGTTGCAAGGCTGATACTTCCCTCCCCTGCAGCAGTGTGACAAAAAGCAGGAGTGAGAGATGGACAGACACACAGACTTTGACTCCAGGGCCACTTCTGCTTTTAGAATACTGATGCATTTTTTTATTAAAGAAGAGAATAAAGCATTTGTAAATATATTTCTCTCATGTATACTTCAAAGGTGATGCTGGTCAGCTGCTACAGAGCTGGGGAGTGAAGAAGCCAACGCTTCCCCAACCCCATCTCTCCCGGACGACAGACACATATGGACAAAAAGGTTCTAGGTTGCACAAACAGAAGGACCCAGTCACCAGCTCACATCACAGTGCAGCCTGGAGCACGGTGGCATCTCCAGGGATGTCAGGCATGTTTGTTAAGAAAACCCCTTTACCCACTAGAAAGAAATAAGGCATGAAGGCTCCCTCTGGGTTCCCAGCACAGAGGCCAGGGCGGCAGCCTTCCACTGGATTGTATGAGTCCTCTGATTTCTAGGGCTTCAGGAAGGATGGCAGAAGGAACCAAACCCCTGAAGGACTGTGGAGGGCAAGCTAGGGACTTGGGCATCTCTTAGCTAAAGTGTAACTCTTGGAAACCTAACACCAGAAGACTGAAGCCCAGACCTAGCTGGGCTTCAAAGCCTCTGCCAAGGTGGGAGGTAAAGAGCAGGCATTTTACAGAAGGGAAGTAAGAAACTTGTCCCTTACCCCCATCCCCATTCGGTGCTGTTCAGTGTGGGTGAGAATCTTCCCCCAGGGAAGGGGATCAGGGGTGGACACTGGGACCACTCACTGATGGCACATGCCCAGGACATTCTGGGGGCTGCAGATGTGGTCTGCATCAAGGTTGGCCTGTAGCAAATGTAGAGTGAATGAGACATCATGGTCCCTGAGATGGGGACAGGTGCAGAGAAGGGAGACAGAGGTGGTGTGCAGGCCTGGGGATGGGGGTTCCCTCCATCCTGGCCCCTGGAAAGCTCAGGCCCAGAAAGCACTTCTGGGGCTGGAACTCATGGAGGCTGGCTCTGAGAGACACAGGGGTATTTATGTATGGCTGTCAAGGGGCTCCCCTGTCCCCTCTTCTAATTGGCTATAGATCTGCAGTGGACTGACAATTCATGCCAGGTCTAGAGCAGGGCATTCAAGGCCAGGGCAAGACTTTCTGCTTTGCAAAGCAAGGACCATGGGTGTCCTGCTCAGGACTCTGGAGGAGGGACAGCTGGTGTGCTAGGGAGTGACAGTGCATCACAGCCGGTGGGGAGCAGTGTGTGGTCCAGGAGACCCTAGGAACCTGCAACATTGGCTCCTGGTGTCCCCTTTCAAGTGTTTCCAGTTGTGGCAAGCAGTCAAGGAAGATCTTACTTTGCAAATTTGGCAGTAAAACTGAATTTGGAAAAACAACAACAAAAAAGCCAACTAATCCAGAGTAGCTTCCAGAAGGCTGGCTCCATCTGAGGGCAAGGCCCAGGGTCAGGAAACCAGGAACATGGAGTGCTAGGGAAGCCCCAGGCAGTGGGATGTTTGGCTTTGAAACAGAGCTGTGACTTTAGGTGGAAGCAGGTGGCTGGGTCCATCCATGGGAAACATGCAGTGTCCCCAGATCAGAGAGGTTTTTGTTCCTTGCACACTGATGGGAGAGGCTACCTGCTGGGACATATTGCTGCTAAAGGACTCTTGTCTGCCACAGGGTGTGTGGTCTGGAGCCCAGGGATGATGTAGGCCATAAAAGGGTCACTTGCTGCTGTGTGTCTTGACTTTGGTGGCATTAATGTCAGCCTTGGTCTTCTGGATCCGGGCAAAGATCTCCTTGAAGAGTGCCTTGTATTCAGGCTGGCTCTGCTCCAACCGCTTGTCCACAGCCTCCACGTGCTGGCTCAGGCTCTTCTCCCCCACCTTGGCCTCCCCGTGGCCTTCCTCGCCCCCGCGCAGGTCCCTCCACGAGCTGTCTCGGGAGATGGGCCTCGAGGTCTGCACGCCCGCATGCCGCACCCCTGCCCCGTGCTGCCGGCACTTGCTCAGCAACTCTTCATACTTCTCCAGTAACGCGTGGTACTGTTCGTCCACCTCCCGCAGGATGGACATGCCACGCCTGCGCACGCTGTTGGCGTGAAGCGTGAGGTGGCCTGTGTGCCGGCCAGCCGGGTCTTTGGCCACGATGGCATTGAGTGCCGTGTCACTGCAGCTCTTGCGCACCGCGTGGCCTGGGGAGGCAGAGGGCGAGGAGGAAACACCATCCTGAGCTCCAGAGTCATCCCCGCTACCCGGCTGCGGGTCGTCAGCCTCAGGGGCCTGAGTGAGGGGTGCCAGCAGTGCCTCAGCCAGGTGGTCGTCCCGTCCCAGCAGGTAGGTCTTGGCCTGTTTCATCTGCTGCAGCTCCAGGAGCTCGGCTTCTAGTTCCTGCACGCGCAGGCGGCAGCCCTCCATCTCACACAGCTGCCGCTCTAGCTCTGTGTACTCCTGCAGCACGGCTGTGTACTCGCGCTCTGCCCGCTCCTTGCGCTGCCGCTCCTGGCTCACCTGGGAGCGCAGCACTCCCACCAGGGTCTGCAGCCGCTCGTTCTCCTGCTCCAGGGGTCGAGGGCCCAGCTCCAGGGAGGAACTGTGCAGGCGGAAGGCATCCTCGCACCTGCCAAGAAGTGGGGCAGGTGGTCACAGGTCAGGCATCTAGTCCAGCCTCCGACACCAGCTGGCTATTCTCTCTGCCCATCCAGTCATGTCCACCCCTTTTCTCTGGAGGCTGAGCACTGGGAACAGCTTCAGCAAAGGTCCCTGTTGTCTCCTGGCTCTGTAGTGGTAGGCAGGGGTGTTTTCTCCACACTCCTTGTCCCTGGATGGTCCAGCCAGAGACCCCCCTCCACACCTTCTGAATTTCAGTGATCTCTCTCAGCTTGCCCCATGGCCTAAGGATGGTGCAACCCCGGGGCGCTGCGGATTCCATACAGTTGTTCTTCTCTAGTGACCTTCCCTGTATTATTCTGTGTAAGGATCCTAACTTTTTTTGTTGTTATTGTTTGTTTTTTGAGACAGGGTCTTGCTATGTAGTACAGGCCTTGAACTCACAGTGATTGTTTTAGCTCAGCCTCCTGAGTACTGAGATTACAGGTGTGCACCACCATGCCTGGCTAAGGACTCAATTAAAGCACCGACTAAATACCTGATCTGTGCTAGGTGTGTGGTTCACAGCTGTAATCCCAGTAGTCCTGGAGGCTGAAGCAGGAAGATTATAAATTGGAGTCTAGTCTGGGCAATTTACTTAGTGAGACCCTGTCTCAAAATTTAAGAAAAGGTATGAGGCACCTGGGATGAAGCTCAATGTCAAAGCCCTGGGTTCAATCTCCAGTACCACAAACAAAATCTGTTCCACTTTCCCCCAGTGCTAGGAATGGAAACCAGAACATTGTGCATGTGAGGCTAGCCCTCTGCCACGAGCTACACCACTAGCTTGCATCCTTTTCCTTTTCTTTTATTGTCTTTTTGAGAGAGGGTCTCACTGTGCAGTTCAGGCTGGCCTTAAGCTCACAGGCTGGTCTCGAACTCACAACAATCCTCCTGCCTCAGCCTCCCGAGTGCTGGGATTATAGGCATGCGCCACCACGCCCGGCTCCTTTTTCTTTTCTTATGAACTTCAATTTTCTCATCTCAGTAGTGGTCTGAAAAAAAAGTCTGCAGTAGGCATGACAAGTGCTGAATTAGCCCAAAGTAGTACAGAGCCAGTGCTCTAGAAATACAGTTGGTAGCCTTACTGATGCTCTCCTGGACAAGGCCCCAAGCCTCCTTCCCGACTGCTGCCTAGTGTCTATCTCCTCTTCCCACCCCTGGGTGGCAGTCCCAGGACTCAGAGACACCAGGCCCCTCGCCTACCGTGGACTGGTGCACAGCTCCTTGAGGCAGGGGAAGGTGTGGATGGTTCGCCTGCGTTCCCGCTTCTCCCGGCGCATGCGCAGCTGCTCCAGACCCCTCAGCTGCTCCACCTGGGCCTGCAGCTCCTCCACCTGGGCCTGTAGACACTCCACAGTCTCTGTCAGCCTAAGTTTGGGTGGGGCCACACAGGGAAAGTTTTTTCTGTGAAATCAAGTGGGGAACCTTCTGCAGCCCTAGGAGCTACCCTTCCTCCATGCCTCCTGGGCCATGCTGATCACACCTCGTCTAGCTCCCTCAGCACCTTGTACACTCTATGATGTATCATCTGGCACCTTGTTACCGTATTTACATCCTGCCTTCCCTCTCTGCCAGGAACTCCTAGCAGGCCCTCTGCATCCCCATGATTGTATCTCTATACCTACAAGCAAACATGGTGTTTAAAGAAGGGTTGAGGCCTGAATGTTAAGCCATGCAAAACTGACAAAGGCAAATTCACTGCCATCCTGAGGTCCTCAGCCTGGGCCACTGGGAGGAACGCCCAAGTCACCCACCTGTGCATACACCAGGTGCACCTAGGCCTCAACCTCCCTCTTGCCCACCCCACCCTCAGCCCAGCCCTTACCCGTGGATCTTCTGCTGGGCAGCCTTACTCTCCAGCACCAGCCTCTGGTTGGTCAGTTCCAGATCGCGGGCTGTCAGGTCCAGTTGTTCGTACACTTTGGCATGCTGCTCGTTCACATGCCGGAGCATGTCCAGCTGCTTGGTTAGGTACTACAGGGTGAGGGGTGGACTGGAATAAGCTTTTGGAATGGGTCAAGGGTAAATGCCTCCTCCCACTCCTAGAGACAGAGGACCGACAGATGCCTGGATAGTTGCACAGGTTATGACCTGCCCAAGGCTGTTGACACAAGCTTGTATCTACAAAGAAGATGCCTTTTGCAAAGTTAGCACCCAGGCCAAGGACACCTGATGGGCAGGGAGAGCCCCCACCTCAATCTCTTGCACTTGTTCCTCGTTTGTGGAGTACATCTGCTGTAGGGACTCCTCCAGTTCCTTGTTCCGCTCCAGCAGGGTCTTCCCCAGCTCCGCAGCCAAGTGCAAGTCTGGAGAGGGGGCCAGAAGGGGACACACACCAACAAGAGATGGTCAGAGGACCCCCACCAATGCTCTAGGCATTATTATGGGCTGGGCCAGGGGACTCCAAGGCAGGCTGCTCTCAGAAAGCCTTCGGGCCTAGGAGAAGGAGGAAGCCAGAGCTATGCCATAATACCGCTGTTTCTTCCCTCCATGACATCCTCTCCCAGACATGCTGCAGCCTCTTCTTCCTCAAGCCTGCGCTTAAATGTCACCTTCTCTCAGGCGTCTTTCCCAGCCATGTGACTCAAGTGATAGCCTCTCCCTGCACCGCTTTCTCTCCCCTACTTAACTTTTCTCTACCATTTAACACCACCTAAATTACAAGACAAGATATATATTTATCTTGCTCATCTCCCTCTTCTAATTGTGAGTTCAGGGATCTTTATGGTTTGTCTACTGCTATCCCTAGGTTCCAGAACAGTACATGGCACTGGTGCCACCACTCCTCAGTAGCTCCCCATATATAATCCCTAGTACTGACAAAACAAAGCAGAACTCTGTGTGTGTATGGTATGGGAGGAGGGGAGAAATAGAGCAAAAGAAGGAAAACATACCATCCACAGAAAGGTGCTGTAAACCTTTTGGTGGCCATCCTCCCAAACAGTACTCAAGGCATCCATAAACCTGCCCCAAACTGGAAAAGTTTAGTCTTTTTTCTTTATAAAGTTCTGTCTTAAAATGTCCTTCATCTAGGCTCAGGGTGGAAATCTGGATTAAGATGTGTAAATGCAACTCCTTCAGGGCCCGTGTAATGTGGTTCAGGGACTGAGCTCATTCATGCTTTCTTTTCCTAGATGCAGTGATAGTTCTGGGGTCTCTAGAGGATGGAAGGGTCTTTTTTCCCACCTGGGAAGTTCCATAGATATGGTTGGTTCCATGGAGCCATTTGCTATATATGACTAGTCTGAGTTGGGGATTCCCCTCTTGGATGAGCCTGGAAACAGGGACTCTGGGGCTGCAGTTGAGAAAAGAGCTGTGGTTGCTTTCAGCCAAGCAGGATGAAATGATTTCACCATATGAAGGGCAGAGGAACCAGGCATGGAGGTGCATGCATGTGCCTATAATCTCATCAGTCTGGGAGATGAGGCAGGTGGATCAGAGCTCTAGCCTAACCTAGGCGCGTCAGGGATTTATGAAGACCCTGACTCAATATAAGAGGGGCCTGAGCAGTTACCAGTCCTGAATAAAAGACCAAGACACTCATCAAGAACAAACCTGGAGCCTGTTCCCATGCCCAGAAGTGAGTTTTTTAAATAACCCAAGGCGGGTCAGGCACGTTGGTACATGCTTGTAATCCCAGTGCTCAGGAGATGAGGCAGGAGAATCCCTGCATGTTTGAGACCAGCCTGGGCTATCTTGTGAATTCAAGGCCAGCCTGACCTACATAGTGAGACCCTGTGTAACAAAAAAAGCAGTAAATAAATAAAGTGGGAAAGTGAAACAGCCAGAGAGGCGTCTCCTTGGCTGGCTCAAGTGTGGGTGTCTTGGGAAGGCAGAGCACAGCTGCTACCCCAGAGCCTGGGGCTGGGTAGGGTGGGAGAGAGGTCCAGAGAAAGCACAGCTAGTTTTTGTTAACCAGAGATGAAAACTTCTAGCCTCAGGCAATTAACTGGCTGCTGAGGACGCCAAGTACTTGTCACCTAATGTGAAGTGAGTATGGGATTATAGACACTTGCTGTGAGAATTTATGAACTGCACATCAGGTTGCTGTCTGACAGCACCCACAAAGCATGACATTTGATGTTACGATTGCTGAACTACTGTGTTACGGTATGTGCTTCGCAATAACTGGGGGCCCAGCAAGATCACCGCTGGTTCATGATGAGATAGCAATGCCATCTTCTTATTTCCTGGGACAGGATGACAAACATGCAGCTAGCTCATCCTCACACAGTAGCCCATAATGTTGGTATAAATTAAGAAGGGTTGGTGACACACACCTGTAATCCCAGCTACTAGGAAAGGCGAAGGAAGGAGGATTGTGAGTTTGGGGCCAGCCCGGACAGCAAGAGCGTGTCTCAAAAAGCTGACAAAACAAAACAGTATAAGGACCATCCCTTGAATGCCTCCCTCCTTGGAACCATGATGTGGCCTGAGAAGCAGCCATGACTCCCAGCAAGTGGCCTGCATGGGATCCTGCAGCTTAGCCAGAATCCAAAACCACAGAATCTGAGAGATAAGCAAAGGCCAAGTGGGCCTGCAACATCAGGGCCATGTAGCACTCCTGCAGATCCAGGCTGGGGCAGAATACACCTTACTATGAATGGCAGGGGCGGGGAGCAGTGAAGACCACCCCAGGAAGGCAGCGAAAGTGATCTGGAGGAAGGGAAACAGCAGGAGCTGTTGGAGTATTGGTGGGGGAGAATTTCAGACTGACTCAGGGAAACTGGATCTCACACAAGGCCAGCTAAGCTGCTCAGCCTTGCCTAGAGGGTTCGCAGGAGGGGTAAAAGCTGCAGGGCAGGAGACTTCATAAAAGCAATTGCTAGTGGAGCACACCTGCCCACTGTGGGCTGGTGCCGGCTCTGGGCTCTGTGCAGGGAGTGGGCTAAGCAGGGGGTGGGAGTGAGTGGCAAACAGACTGTTACAGCCAGCTCAGTGGGCCCCATGGCACCAAGCATGGGAAGATGCTGACTGGACTGATACCTCCCTCCTCTGCCCGGACCTTGGGATTTTCACGGCTCTCTTTCAGGAGGCCTTAATGGTTTTATCTTAATCAATGCCCCAGAAGCCTGAGAGGGAATGGCAGGGAGCCTCAGGGGTGTCTCTGAAAAGAAAACTGAAATCCCAGCACTCTGGGAGGCTAGGGCAAGAGTAATCACAAGTTCAAGCCCAGGCTGGGTCATTTGATGATAGTGAAATCCTGCCTCAAAAAAAAATTTTTTTAAATGTTGTTTTCTTTGCTTTCACTTTTTTAATAGTGAAAATTTTAATAAGGGCTTGAAATGCAGCTTAACATGAAGGCCCCGGGTTCAATCCGTAATACTGGAAAGGAAGAGAGAGAAACACAGCAGAAAAGAAACTGCAAAATCACACTGCCCTGCCTGACTGGGGTAAGTGAGATGGAGTAAAATGAATAAAATGAAGTCCACCACAGAGGTGGGAACGGCCACAGGGAAGAGACAGAGGTAAGGGGTATGGGGCAGAGGTAGAAGACACCAGCAATAAGCTGGTAGGCTAAAGGTTCCTGCCCATAGTGCCTCGGCACAAACGTTAAAAACTTGGGGTCTGCAGGATTGGGGGAAGCTCATGTTTGGGGTAACCAATGTAGAAGAAGGACATTCCTCTCTTCCCATATCAGAGCCCTCCCCTGAGGTTGAGGGCTCAAGGCTGGGCTAGGAAGGGGAGGAGAGGGAAGGTACCCGGATTTCAACTCTGTGACTCAGCAGCTGTCCCACAGCCTGGATCTAGTTGTTCTCAGGGCCTGCCACACCGGGTCTAAGGTGGGGGAAGGAGGTGTGCAGAGAGAGGCCAGTGCTTAATAATTAATGGATTTGTCTATTTTTACAGTTGCTCATGGTAGTGGGTAGAAGGAGCGGTGAATCTAGGACCTCGCTTGTCCCAACCACCTCCTTCCAATCAAAGTCAGATAGGATATCCAAGGCCAAGCTTCTGGGAAGTGAAGTCCGGGGGTACCCGCGGGGCTGAGGAAAAGAGACACAGAGTAAGAACAGATGGATGGATGAGAAAACCACTCCCGGAGGCAACCAGGGAGCGGCTGTGCAGAGGAGAATTTGGGGACAGGGTGTAGGGAAGGTGGATGCTACAGCCACTCGATCCCCACCCCGTTCCCTATCCTTTGGCTGCATCCTACTCTACCATCCAGCTCTCTGAGCCTGGCCCCCAGGGTTGGAGGAGACTGGGACTTCCTCTGTCTTCCAACCTCTCTTCCAGTCTTTGCATGTGGCTCAGGGCCTTGGTGCAAGCACCCCTCCCCTGGCATGCAGGAGCCAGGGCTCAAAATTTTCTGAGTCTCTGCTCTTACTGTCTAGGGGCTGAGGAGCCTGCAGAACTACTGGACACAGTTGTTAGTTTGATCCCATTTCTGTCTTCTCTGATGGAATGTGCAGACCCCTGAGGGCACACTGCATGTCCCCAGGTCTCCAGCAGCAGTTTAACATCGGGCCCATGGCAAGCAGACACCTGGTTTTTGGGGAAAAGCTTCACCTTTCTTCAGTAATTACCACACTACTCGTTTCTTTCTTGTTCACAGGTTCCAGCTAGCATGAGTGCTGCAGATCAGCAGGGCCCAAGCATTGGAGGCCTGCTGCTCCCATCACCCACAAGGCCCCAGGACATAGCTGCTCAGCCCCACAGGAATCTCAATCCCTCTCCCTCCCCAGAAGCCATTCATCTCCCACCCCTACTCCCTGGCTCCTTCCTCCCACATCTGGGCCGGGCACAGAGCCAAACCTTCATTAGGGGCACAGGAATTAAATGAGACTGCAACAGTATCAGCATCTGCTTCCCAGGGAGGTCATCTTCCCCAGAACTTAGCTTCTGATCTTTTCTCCTAAGCCTGCCTCTTCCAGGAAGTCATCCGCTAGCTAGAGCTGGATCACTGAAGTTTAGCTACCAGCAGGCCTGCATTTAGTCAGGTATGCTGGGAGGCTCAGGACTGTGATTATCCTACTTCCCAAGATGATATGTGGCATTCAAATGGGGCGCATGGGTATCTGGGGAATGGAGAGTTTTGAGAAGAGTGTCCATGGAAAGGAGTTTGTCACAGGCAGTGTGGGACATCACACTGCAGGGAGCTGAGGCTAGGGTCCACAGCACACAGCACAGCAGCCTAGCTTAGTGCCCACATGGGTCCTCTGAGTCCTGCTTAACCCACAGTGCAAGGACAGTGTCTCTTCTGCATTTCCATCCTGGTTGTGTGGGGAAGTGGGTCAGGGCCAGGTAATAAAGGCACCAGAATATAGGTGGATGCCTCCTGTCAGAGCTCAGGGGCCCCCTGGGGATGGAGACCAAAGCATGATGGCACACACTGCACCAGGCTTGTGCCTACACCATCCAGGCCTGTGGATGACTGCAGAAAGGTCACTTCTCTCTGGACACCTCCAAGAATGAGGCACCTTGAGGGTGGAGAGGATGGATTTCACTCTGCTCTGGCAGGCCTTAGGCTTGACCCTCTCAGGCCTCCTCCTTCCTGTCCCAGCAGCCCCACCCCTACTCCGTGTGATGTCACTTCGGCCACCTCATCACCAGTTTCTAACCCCCTTCCAATTACCCTCTCTGTCCTTAGATGTGGTGGCGGTTGCAAGAGGCTTGTTCTGGGCCCCACATCAGATCCTCTGCAAGTCCTGGGCCATTTTGCAGGGGCTTCTGGAGGGGAGGGACCAGGCAACTGTCCCTCAGGAAGGCAGATTGGCAGAGACTCAACTTTCCCCTTCTTCACTAGCATGGTCCACCACACCACTCCCTTCCTGGTCAGACAGAAGTGAGTTGCAGAAACTTTCTGGGAGTCTTAGGAGCACAGAAGTCCTGGCAGAAACAAGTGCTGTTGGATTTGGAACAAGAGGGTGTCCCTCTGCACACAGCACCCTCTGGCCCTAAAGACTGACAGCCAATGCCCCAGTCTAGCCGTACTCGGGGCACCTAGGCAGTTGATGCCTTTAAGATGGTATATGCGAGCTTGATGATGGATTTCCCGTCGACTGGGAAGCTAGGAACAACCCCCGCCCCCACTTTTGCAGGTCTCCTCCAGTCCTGTCCCGGCCAGCGGCCCTTTCTCCGCCTCTCCTTTCTCCAGACGTGCCACTCCTCGGAGTCAAGCGCCCCAGCTCCAGTCATGCCTAGCCCTTCCCGGGGTGATACCGCCGGACAATGGAGTAGCAGACTGGGTCGCGGGGTGCACCCCTTCCCTTGCTGTCCCCCAACCCCCGCCACCGCGCTCACCCTGCTCCAGGTCCTGCTGGTCATACCAGGGCTCCTCTTCCTCCGCGGAGAAGTCCTCCATCCCGGCGGCTCTTCGCATGGCCCCGCGGGCGGCGCTGGGTGGGCGCTGCGGCTGCGAAGACGGCCGCGCGGCTCAGGGCCAGGGTGCTGGGCCCGGGACAATGCGGCGGAGGCGGGCCGGGCCTCCCACGCCGCGCGCTCCGGCTGCGGCGTACCCACCCGCGCCGCGCCCCCTCGCCATCCGCGCCGGGCGGGCGCCCACCCGGGGCCTGGCAAGCCGTTGCAGTCACGCCCGGCAGGGATCAGCGGAGCGGGGGGACGCGGAACAGCAGCGGCACAAAGGGTGGAGGGGTGGGGAGGACGGGTGGGACGGCGGCAAAGAGAGCAGGGCCGCCCGCAGGTCCGAGGCGTTAGGAGTGCGCGAGTGCCGCGGTGCGCACCCCCTGCCCGACTCCGCCCCGCGCAGTCCCAAACCCGCCCGGCGACACCCGGAGCGGCCGCCGCATCTTGGCGGGGCCCGCCCGCAGCTTCCCGAGTCGCCAGCTCCGCGGGGTGGGGGCTGGCCGCCGGCGACCAATCCGGAGGGGTATGCAAAGAAGGAGGCGGGGCCAAAGGTGGGACCTTAACAGTGTCCTGGTTTGGGAGTTGCTGGATCAGCGCGGCGGTCCTGCCAGTCTCCACCTCGGACTTCAATTTACGTCTATCTGGTCTACCCAAAATGACCTACCGTTTACCTGTTGTGTCCTAGGTCTCCTGTTCACTACGAGTCCTCACCGCGTAGAACAGGCTGGCCCATTGATACCTAAAGACTTTGAGTATTTAAAAGCCTATGGTCTGAAACCGCAGGCTAGGAGCAATGAGGCCTTTGAGGGCATCTTCCAGTACTTGCATTTTCTTTAAGGTTTTCTCTCCCTTCCTTCGGGATCCATATCGGAAATTACGTCCCCTAAAAGCACACGGTTTCACCTAACACGCTTTCCTTAAAGGAATTTTCAGACTTGAGGTTCACGTAGCTCATTTTTTTTTCAATGACATGCCATGTGCTGTCCCTGACATACTCTGATCCTATCTGTCTCTGAATAAATGCAGCAATTTTTATTTAACGCATGATTTGTGCCCAGAATGTAGACAGAATACCTGCGAATCCACAAGAAAAGTGGCATACAGCACAGGAGAGAAGTGTATAAAAGATTAATCAGACAATTCACAGAGGATGTACAAGTGACCCAGTAAATATAACAACGAGGAAATGCCTCAGGAAAATGCAAATTAAACTCCCAACTAGATACTACTGCTGCTGTCGTTTGGATCTTAAACGTCTCCCAGAGGCCCACGCAGTTAGAAGCTTGGTTCCATGGTGGTGCTGTTGAGACATAGGGCCTACTAGGAGATCATTAGGTCATGGGGGGTGGGAGGGGTGTCCCCAAGGGAGTGTCTTCCTTGTTCTCTTTACTGGACAGCAGTGATATGTGTCGTTTTGTTTCACCACATGCTCCTGCCATCGTGAGCTGCTTTGTCACAGAGCTAAAATGGTAGCAGAACCGATGATCATAGACTGCAATCTCCAAACCTATGGATTGGAACAAACAAATCTTTGCTCTTTAGAAACTGCTATGTTATGGTGGGCACTTGTAATCCCAGCTCTTGGGAGGCTGTAAACAGGTGGATCACTAGGAGTCTGATCTAGTAGTGAGACCCTGAACACCCTGTAGACCCAAAGAAAGAAAGAAAGAAAGAAAGAAAGAAAGAAAGAAAGAAAGAAAGAAAGAAAGAAACTGCTATGTTAAGGGGTGGGGAGATAGCTCAGAGACATAAGCACCTATCTGGCAAACACAAGGTCTGGAGTTTGATCCCAGACCCACATGCCATGCCAGTCCCAGAACCAGGTGTGGTGGTACACACCTGTAATCCCAGCACTTAGGAGGTTGAGACAGGAGGATCACCACCTATGAGTACAAGATCGGCCTGAGGGGCTATAAAAAAAGTGAGCACAAGGGCAGCCCAAACTGCTAGAGAGATCTTGTCTCAAAACAAACAAACAAAAAAAGAATTGCTATATTACAATCTTCTTATCACTGTGACAAAATACCTGTGATAAATCAACCTAAAAGGAGGAAAGATTTGTTTCAGTCATGGTTTCAGAGGTTTTAGTTTCCATTGCTGTTTGGTCTTTGGTAAGGAAGGAAGGGCCTGGCAGAGGAAATAGTTTATTTCTTAGCAATCAGGAAACAGAGAGACGGGACTGAGAGATAGTTCAGTAGAATAAGCATTTGTCTGGCAAGTGCAAGGGCCTGAGTTCAATCCCCGGTTCCACCAAAAAAATAAATAAATAAAGAGAGAGAGAGAGAGAGAGAGAGAGAGAGAGAGAGAGAAAGAGACAGAGAGGCTGAGAACCTGATATCCCTTTTAGGAGGATGATTTCATTAAACTAACTCAGTTTTTTTTTGGGGGGGGGTTCTGGGACTTGAACTCAGGACCTTGTGCATGCCAGGCAGGTATTGTACCACTGAGTTATATCCCTGACCCTTAACTTCCTTTCATTGGGCCCCACTTCTTAAAGTTTCTATTACCTTCCAGCAGTATCACAGATTGGTATCTAAGCCCTTGTTTATCACATGGGGCCTTTGGGGGTACTTCCAAAGGATAGGGGTTGGTTATCTCAGGTATTTGTTATAGTGACAGGAGCTGACTAACACATGCTATTCACAGCTGAGTGGTAAAAAATTCTTTTCTAAAAATTTAAAAGTCAGAAAATGCCTAGTGTTGTCAAGAACACTGAGTGACTGAAACTCTCTTCCACTGCTGGTGGGGGTGTACAGCAGGGCAGCTACCTAAGAATGTTGGTGACTAAGGTCTAGGCGAGTGAAAAACAGGATGCAGAAGGCTCAGTTCCCTGGCAGCTGATCCTGAGAAGGAGGTTAGTATAGCCTGCAGGAAGCTGGTTAGGAAGCGCTTTCTGGGAAGGGGAAAAGGAGAGGCTGGGTTGGGCTGTAGCTTCCACAGAAGCCTTGCCTGATCCCTCAAGAGCTCTGACTCTGGGTGATGCTTCAAAGCTATTCCCGATGGCAATGGAGAGGGGGCCTTCATATCCCCTTCTGCAGGGATCAGCTGTCATTGAGTGGATGCGGCTGCCCCTGGGAAGGGTCTTGGCCTGGCTGTCGGAGTCCTTTTTAGCAGGAACGGGTTCTGAGAGAGGCCTGGTGGCTGAGCACAGTCAGCTTGCAGCCTATTCTGCAGCCCAGAGGGACAAGGCCTGAAGGAGTTTGTGGGCTGAACCACAGCACCCACTACGTCGGCAAGCCCTATGACCAGCTACTCGGGCCCTGTACATGTGTTATAGAAATATGTTCCTATGTGACCAAAAGACATGCACAAGAATGTTCCTAGCAACATTACCCACAGTGGCTCACTCTGGACACAACCCAAATGTCTGCCAGCAGTGGAGGAATACAGCGCATGCATGGAGATAGTGCCAATTAAAAGTCAGGGGGCATAGCCAGGCGTGGTGGCGCAGGCCTGTAATCCCAGCACTGGGAGGCTGAAGCAGGAGGATTGTTGTGAGTTTGTAGCCTGAGCTACAAAGTGAGCTTAAGGCCAGCCTGAACTGCATAGTGAGACCCTGTCTCAAAAAGACAAAAAAAAAAAAAAAAAAGTCAGGGGGCAGCTCAGACACAAACAGCAAATATTTATATCCATTTCCTAGTTTTCTGTCTGTAGCAAACTCCTAAGTATGATGGCTTGAAATAAGATTTATTTATTACAGTAGCCCTTCACTATTTGACTTTTGTAGACTCACTGTTTCATGGCCTTTCAAAAAATATTAATCTAAATTGTTTGCAAGCTTAGGCAGACACAGGGGCCGGGGATTTGGTTCCTGGCCTGCTGAAAATCCCCAAGCCCAGGAAGTTGGCAATTGAGACTGGGCCTGGTGGCCTGTGTGCCTGTAATCCCAGTGCTTGGGAAGCTAAAAAACAGGAGGATCACTACAAGTCTGATCTTTGTAGTAAGACACTGTAGATCCTGTATTAAATACATTTAAAAAAATAATAAATAAATAATTTATCATGGATTTTTCACTATATTGTGGGATTTTGCAGTACTGTACAGTATACAAATTACATAGGTTTATGAGTTTAGAAAATGATTACAAACATTAGAAATATTTTTATTTCATATATTTGTTTGTTTGTTTTTTGTGGCTGGCTCAGTCCACCCTGGGGCTGGGATGGTGCAGCGGGTGGTAACAGCTCCCTGCATGCTGGCCTAAGCAGGTGCTTTAGACTATGGAGCCATCTCGCCAGCCTACAAGTATTTTTGAAAGTGTGGGAAAGTTTATGAGTGTGGGGAGAATTTATAAGGCCTTAAAATATGTCTAAATACTAAAATAAATGTAACGCTAATTCTCTGATTTTCACGCATCGCAGGGGTGTCTGGAACATAGCCTCCGCAATAAGTGAGGGACCGCTGTATCTATAATTCTGTGGGTTAGATGCTGACATGGCTCCCACCAGCTCAAGTCAGGACGGCGGCAGGACAGTGTCCCTTCTGGAGGTTCTGACCTCCCCTGCCACCCTCCTGTACTTTTGTACAGTGTTTGGAAGTAATGGTGTTGGATCCTCCTGGATAATCCTGGATCATCTTCTATTTCAAGGTCCTTAGTCCCAGCCACAAAATCCCTCAGAGCCATGCAGGGAATATATTCAGAGATTCTGGGGATTAGGAATGTGGGCATTTTTGGGATCACAGTTGTTCCTGTCACAATATCGTAGAACTTCATTTTTATTAAGTCCAAAATGGACAAAAGTAATCCAGATAGTTTTTGGTCCCAGAACAACATGTGAGAAACACCAAGGTGATTTACTAATTTATTTATTTGCTGGGATGATGGGGATTAAACCTGGGGCCTTCACACTGAGCTACATCATCCCAGCCTCACACTACTTGTTTTTTGAGATGGGGCCTTGCTATGTAGATCACCCTGGCTTGAATGCATTATGCAGCCCAGGCTGGCCTCTTGGGCAGTTCTCCTGGCTCAGCCTCCCAACTGCTGGGACTACAGGTATGCATCACCAACCTTGGCTCCTTTTTTATTTTGAGGCTCTGGGACTCATTAAGTCAGTAAGTTGCCCCAGCTAGGCAGAAATTTGTGATCCTCTTGCCTTGGCCTCCAAGAGTGCTAGGATTACAGGCATGCATGTACCTGCCGAATTATTTTTAATTTAAAAATTAAGTAAGGATGCTATCACTGTAATAACTTTTAAGTGTACAGCTCAAGGGGTGTCAAATATATTTATTCATAATGTTGAGATCATTATCATCTCTCTCTCTCTCTCTCTCTCTCTCTCTCTCTCTCTCTCTCTCTCTCTCTCTCTCTCTCTTTCTTTGGTGGGACTGGGGATTGAACTCAGGCCCTTGAACTTGCCAGGCAAGCACTTATTCTATTGAGTCATCTCCCTGGCCCCATCATGTATCTCTTGAACTCTTTTCAATCTGCAAAACTGAAATTATGTTCCCATTTTAAACACTAATTCACCCTTTGGAAGTGTTTTACTTTCTGAACTTTTCTTTCTTTCTTTTTAATGTATTTGGTTGTTACAGAGTCTCATTACGCAGCTCAGACTAACAGTACTCCTCATGTTTTCAGCCTCCCCAGCACAGGGATTGTACAGGGGTATGTCTTACTACATCTGGGCTCTGTGCCCAGCTCAGCCCACCCTGGGAGCGGGGTTGGTGCAGCATGTTGTGCTGGGGATCAAACCACGGTCCCTGAGCCTCCTAAGCTTGCCTAAGCAGGTGCGTTAGTCCACTGAGCTATCTTACCAGCCCAAGAAGTGTTTTACTTTCTGATCTGCATACTGGTTGCATAGTTATGTTCACTGTGAAAGTTTACTTGTATGCTTAGATGTAGGCAATTTTGTGAAGATTTATAGTAAACTAGTTTACATAAGAAGGAATAAAGCCTACCCCCTATGGCTGTGGCACAGGCAATACCTGTTCTTGTGCAGTTTTCTTTCTGAGGGAAGACACACCCTTAAAAGGTAACCTTAACCTGGCATCTACTTCATTTTATTTTATTTATTTTTTTCAGAACCGGGGATTGAACTTAGGCCCTTATGCTTGCCAGGCAAGCGCTTAATCTACTGAGCTATCTCCCTAGCTTCTTAAGCTGGTATCTAAAGGACGGCATAACACCATCCATGCCAAGCTCTGGGGACAATGCCCCAGTCACAGGAACCCTAAAGGTCAGGACCCTGATGCAGGAAAGAGCTGGACTGTGTGTTAGGATTTTATTTTATTTTATTTTTTAAATTTATGTAGTTGGTACAGGGTCTCACTATGCAGCTTGAACACATAGTGATCCTCTTATTTTGATCCTCCCCAGTGCTGGGATTACAGGCAGGTCCTGGTGGCTGACTCAGTGTGCCTGGGGGCGGAACTGGTGCAGCTGATGGTGTCAGGGATGAATCCCAGTCCCTGCACTTGCCTAAGCAGACACTTAGTTCCCTGAGCTATCCTGCCAGCCCTGTTAGGTTTTCTTTTTGTGTGTATGTGACAAGATCTCACTATGCAGTTCAAAATTGCTATTCATAGCAATTTTTTTTTTCTTGCCTCTGACTGTCAGAGAGCCAGGATTACAGGCCTGTGCCACCACACCTGGCTTGACTGAACATTAGGAATGGATCAAAGCCTAGCATGGCTGGGGACAATAAGTAGAGAGATCAGAGTTAGAGGGATGAGAAGGGGTCAGGATTTTTTCCCCTTAAGAGGGCAAAGTGGGCCAATAAAAAGCTTTTGTGATTTTTCACTGATAAAATCATCACTTTTGTAATTTTGGACCATGAAATTGCAGGGAGCAGAAAGATCAATCTGAAGCCTTTTATATGAGTTACAGGAAAGTACGGCACTTGGGTTAGCCAGTGTGGGCAAGGCTAAAAGCTGAGAGATGACCCAGGACATGGTTGGTTTTCAGGCATGGTTGGGAGCCATTCAATGTGTTGCAGATGCCTTAGCTCCCTGGATTAGAGGTGACACTTTAGGTTAGTGGGCTGCTGTCAAGGGGAAAGGCCTACTAGTACCCCTGCTCTCTAGGACAGGGAAACTGAGGCAGCGGTAGGGAGACAAGACATGGGCAGGGCTGTGGCAGGAAGGTGGAGAGAGATGAGAACTATCTTGGGTAAGATGTGCAGAAGAGCTGAATGAAGCATCAGAGTAACCTCATAATAAGGTGACAATGATGTCATTCATGGAGGTGGGGACAGAATGAATCTAAGGGACAAGCAGGTTAGGTGGCTCCAGCAGGATCTGGTCAGGCTCTCAAGTCCACTGACTATGTGGATTCAGTCTCTGTCCACCCTCCCAAAGTGTGCAACTGCCTCTTTTTTTTAATTGTACACTCCTGTGGGAAGGTACCCCCAGGGCTGCTCCAGGGTACTTAGGCAGGCCCCAGAGGCAAGCAAATGCTTGCCAGCCTGAGTGGGCTGCCTTCATTTGCCCACCTGAGGGAGTAGAGGTGCTAGCAGGTCTTCCCTCTTGATAGCAGCCCACTAACCTAAAGAGTCACCTCCAGTCTAGGGTGAGACACCTCCAGTCTAGGGAGCTAAGGCATCTACAATACACTGAATGGCTCCCACTCCATGGGCATCTTGTAGCTTTTAGCTTTGCCTACTCAAAGGATTTTTTATTATTTATTATTATTATTATTATTATTATTTTTTTTTTTTTCTGGCTCAGTATGTCTTAAGGGCAGGTCTGGTAAGGCAGTAGGATCTGGGGATCCAACCACAGTATCCTGAAGCTGACTGCCTTCACTTAAGCAGGCACTTAAACAACCAAGCTAATTAATGGGCAGGTCCCTTTTAGAAGTCTTGCTTCTGTTTCTTTCTTTCATTTTCTTTTTCTTTTTTGGCAGAACCAGAGATTGAACTCAGGCCCTTGTGCTTGCCAGGCAAGCGCTTACTCTGCTGAGCCATTTCCCAGCCTAGTTTTGACTACTCTGGCCAAGGGTTCAGCATGGCTAACTCATATGCCATCTTTCCTGTAGCCACCTTTCTGATTCAGCTGCAGGCAGGAATGGGTATGTCATACATCAGTCAGTGGGGACCAAGGATGTGCCGGAAACGTTTCCAGAGTCCAAGTTTGCTGGTGGAGAAGGTCTGAATATTAGTGCTGGGTTCCTCAGGCTGGCGTGGGGGGGGGGTGGGACCAAAGCTGGGCAACCAACTTGGCAGGGTGGTGGAGCCTCCTGGTCCCCTCTGCAAGGTATAAAGGATCAAAGTCCTAGTGGCCCTTGGAGCTGTGGGCCAGCTGAGGAACGGATATGCTTGTGTGCACCAGCCCTGTGCTGGATACTCTGCCTGATCAGGCTCAGAGGAACCCCTGGTCAAGAGTCCCAGCGGGACCATTCCCAGTGCCTTCCTTGCAGACTGAGTATTCTCTGAACCGGTCCATAAGGAGGAACATCAGATCGATTTTCCAAGAAGGAAATTCCCCAGCCTCCCTTAGCTGGCAGCCAACAAGCCCAGGGATCCTTTTCAGGCATTTGCCTGTAATTTATGCTTAGGGGTGGGACCTAGAAACCCGACCTTGGTAACCCCCAGAGCCGGATACTTTCATCTCTTTGCCAGGAAACCTATTTCCTGGTGTTGTCAGGGACATCAAAATCCGGGGCAGATAGCCAAAGCCCTGGGTGGATGCGATGTTCCCCAAACCTTGGGCGTTAAGATCCCCGAGATCCGTTTGTCACCCCATGCACGCCCATACCTAGCCGTTCAGAGACCCGAGAGCCAACCCGGATCCAGGCTGCAGAGCGGGGCGCAGACAGTGAACCGAAGCTTGAAGGCGCTGCGCAGCGGAAACGCTTACCAGCGCCGCTCTGAACCGGGTGGGGCTGGGACAGAAGGCGACAGGCAGTTGCACAGTCGCCACTGCCTACCCTCAGGCTAGAGCCTCCACCTCCGCACCCAGCCCAGCTCAGAGGGCCGGAAATGACGGGCAGCGCTGACGTTGGCGGTCCCGGCCGCTTCCAGCCACGGGGGCTGCGCTGGGGGAGGGTGCCCAGCCCGGCTCTTGGGGCCTCGGGGTGTCGACGCACCCCACTTGATGCGCATCTGAGGTTGAGGTCAAGGGCCAGGTGTCACTCAGAATCCTCCTTCCTGCCCCTACACCCCACCGCTGTCCTCAGATGCGGTCGTTCCAGGTCTGGGAGCACACTGCACTGAATGCGCTCTCCCCGTCTGTCTTTTCATCAGTCTGAGATCAGCGCCTGGCCGGGCAATGCGTCAATGTATCTGAATGAGCGGGGTCATCTGGTGTCCCTTCCCTCCCTTCCACGGTCTGAGCTTATCTTGGACACTGTCTGCTTCAAAGTGGAGAATTACTGTAGATCCTCACAGTCCTGGTGGGCAGGAAGTGCTCCCACAGGTCTGCCTTAAATCCCTGTAGCTTGAACCTTCAAGGCTTATGGCAATAGAGCAATCTTCAGGTGACAACTTCCATCCTTACACCTAAAGTGCCTCCTCAGGGGTTATCGGGGGCCTCCAGGAGATAAGCTTGAGAGCTGACTGCTTAAAGTGGGAATTGGGTCCTGTGAACACTCAGCATTATGCATTGTTTGCCATTGGGTGTAACATCCTATATACATATGATGTTGATGTAGGGGACTGATGGTTCCCAACCTGAAAGATACCTGGGCCAAATTCATGTTCTCTAAATCTGAAGAAAGAATTTTAGGAACAAACGGAGGTTAGGAGCAGAATATATATATATATATATATATATATATATATATATATATATATATAATATTTTTTTGGGGGGTGGGAGCAGGCTCCTGTCTGAGAGAGGGACAGAAGGGGGACCTCGGCGGGTTGCTCCCAAATCTGTCTTTTCCAGAGAATTTTTTTTTTGTCTTTTTGAGACAGGGTCTCACTATGCAGTTCAGGCTGGCCTTAAACTCACTTTGTAGCTCAAGCTAGTCTTGAACTCACAATAATCCTCCTGCCTCAGCCTCCCAAGCGCTGGGATTATAGGCCTGCGTCACCACGCCCGGCTCTTCCAGAGATTTTTATAGAGCAAAATCATGTGGTAAGGCAGGTCTAAGGTGGAAATCATGGGAACTCACTAAGCGGGCATGTAGATTGACAAAACCATGAGGCAGCCAATGGGGATAAAACTATTGCCAACCAATAAGATTACGAGCACAATTGCTCAGTTAATACTGATTAAATCTAGGACCAAATGGGGAAGCAAGCCACAAAACCAGGGGAGATGAATACAGAAAGAGGTGCTTTTCCTGTAGGAGGCTGGGTTAGTGACTCTTCTAGGCATCTTCAAGGTGAGAGACCTATTGAGAGTACCAACCCCTGAGGTTATCCTGAGGGAGGTATGCATTTGTTTGATCTTTTGTCTTGAAGACTGGCCCATAGCATGGGTGTCTGTCTCTCCCCATGTTGCAAAGTCATCTTGTCTTCCTTACTATCTCCTTGAGGGTCTAGCCCTGTCTGTCTGCCTATATTTCTAACTCAGCTGCCTGCAACAATGTTTTTGAGCAGGAGGTGGTGGTTCTGTTTTTCGCTCATTGCTTTGTCTGTCACTCATCAGGATTCCCATGGCAGGTTGGGGAAGCTATCCAGGACCCCTGCCTTCCTGACTAAGGAAGAAGGTGAAGGGCTAGGCTTTGGGCTTCCAGAGGAGAGACCTGTGGAGACCCCAGGCACACTGCTTCCATGAGTTGCTTGACTTCCCACTGTGTCTTCATAGTCACATGGCAGAATGTGGCCCCAGTGCAGAGGACTCATCCACCTCCTAGTCACTGAGAACTCATGGGGGGCAGGAACCCTGGTTGGCGTATGGCAGATGCCCAATGAACAATGAATGAACAAACACACCACATCCCTTACCCTTCTTCACCTTCTCCCTAGTGACCCCCTAAATCCACATTTTACAGCTTTTCTTACCCCTGGGCCCTGGGTGAGATTTCCCTGCTCAGTCTGGAAAGCCCCTACAAACATGAAAAGAAGCATTGGAAAGACAGTGGGCCAAAATGTGCCCTTCCTGTTAACCAAAGTGGACAGCCATAGGCTCTCTCCCTTCTATAATCACCAAAGCCAGAATGGCAGGGGTTATCTTCATTCATCCAGCCAGTGATGTACTTGCTATGTGGCAGACACAGTGCTAGGAGCTGAGGAGACATATCCAGCCCCTGCTGGCTCAAAGCTTGCATTTTGGTGAGAGAGACAGGCCTAAAATACACAAAATGGTAAAAATATGAGGATGGTGATAAAAGTTTTAGGAAGCACATGGGGAATCTCTCAGGGAAAGAGACATTTAAGATAAGACTCCAAGGGACAATTATGTGAAGACTGGAAGGAGGGCTCCCCCAGGCAGAAGCAACAGCTTAAACAACAGCTTCGGGCTGGGGGAGCTAAGTGGGTGTGTGTGAATAGAGGAAGAGCCCTGGGGACTGAGGGGTACCCACAGAGGGTCTCGAAGGTCATGGTAGGGTTAGTGTTTTCAGAGGCAGAGAGTGTTGAGAGTTGTTTTCAAATTACTCTGATGTTCTGCAGAGAACTGAAGAGCAAGGACCCTAGAAGGTAGGCAGTGGTGTCTAGGCAGAATTGGAGGCAGTGGAGGTGAAGTGAGGTGCAAGGATAGAACATACACCTTGGTGAGGACACCGTTAGGGTTTGCTGATGGACTGGAGCTGGGGCGAGAAGAAGTGTGGATGTGGATGGTGACACTGGATTTCTTCTGGCTTGAGCAACTGGGCAGTGCCATTTGCTGGGATAAGAAGACTCAGGTTTGGGGAGAGTGAGGACAGCATCACCCACATGTGTGGTATAAATATGGTGCCACATTTGGCCAGGCATGGTGGCACACATCTGCAATCCCAGCATTCAGGAGACTGAGGCTGGAGGACTGCCTCTGGTTAGGGGCCAGCCTGGGCTATACAGTAAGTTCAAGGCCAGCCTGAACTATAAAGCAGGACCTTGTCTCATAAAATGAAACAAACAAAAATTAAATATGGTGCTAAATTTGTCAACCTTCCCTCCATGGAAAGGTGGGATCTAAGTCCCCTTCCCTTGAATCCAGTGGGCTTGGGACTATTTTGACCAAAAGAGTATGGTGGAGATAACTCTGCATATTACTTCACAGGCAAGAACCATGTGGGTTCTTCTTTATTCTCTGGAAACATTTGTTTTGTAATGTGCTTCCCCTTAGCCTTGTGTTCTTGCTGCAGAGGTCAAGCACTATGGCAAGGTCATGTGATATTTTATCTCTACATCCAGCTCAATTCAGTTGTTGTTTTGGGATAGGATCTTGCTATGTAGACCAGACTGGCACTGAACTCACCGTGTAGCCCACCCAGGCTGGGCTCAAACTCAAGGCAACATTCTTATCTCAGTCTCCTGAGCACTGGAATTACAGGCATATACCACCACTCCCAACTTCATATTTTGTTTTTTTCCATCACAGGTGCCAGATACAGGAGCTGAGAATCCTCCAGATATTCCAACCCCAGCTGTTTCTCACTGTCTGTTGTCCCAGCCATTCTAGTTTTCTAGCACAGACCCCAAACCCTAGAAAGCAAAGACAGCCATATCATATGTGTTCTGTTGGAACTGCAGTCACACAGGATTTGTGAACATCTTAAGAGAACGTTAATGTACACGAGGTTTGGCACCTGGGACGCATCAGATTGAGCACCAAGTTCCAGGACTCCAGCCTTGTTCTTCCTTTCCATGCTCTGCAATCACCTTGGTCCGACCCTCGTCAGCTGTCAGGCCCCAGCTGCTTTCTCTGCATCCAGGTCGCTCTGTTTCTCTCCTGCCACAGCCAACATGCTTTGCTATCCCCCACTGCCACCTGATGACATTGTTCCCTGGCTTCAAAGGCTTTTTATTGCCCACAGAACAAATGTAAAGCTTATCAGGTTGCATGTGGCCATTTATGGTCTATTCTGGCCCATGTCTCAAACTTTATCTCTTGTCGCTTTACATTTTACCCCAAGCAGGTGTTTCTGCTCCCCAGATGGGCCAGGTTCTGTACACCCCTGCTGCTTGCTTCCTCTAATAACTGGAGGCTGGACACTTTGCTTTCTTCCATGAAGATCTCTTTCCCTGTCCTGCACTTTTCTCCATGCCTTGTAGGCTGAGACTTTATGGATAAAACCAGAGGAATCTCTTGTTCTTGTGCTTTCCATGGGGCCACCAGCCAGGCAGGGAACTGGAAGCCGCATAGGAGTGCAGGTGAGTGTCTGAGCCCCACCGCCTCACTTCTGGACCCCGGGGTTCCACAGCTCCTGTTGAACCCCTCCTATGGCAGGCTGTCTTTCTCTGAGCTCTGGTGACCAGTCCTTCCCTTTGCCCCTCAGTGGATGGTGGCCTTCTAGGGCTTCATAGTGAATGGTCCCTTGAATATCTCTTAAGTTACTCTGTCTGCTGTTTCATCTCTTGCCTCCTGAGACCCTGACTGGCATCTACTTAGTTAGCCTCCTAATGTGAGGCCAGCCTCCCCAGCACTGGGCTGTCTTTCTTTTCCTGTTTCTACCAGTGGTGTGGAAAGATGTCCACTGTTAACCCCAAAGCTCTCTAGGGTCTGTTCTCTGCTAGGGAATCATCGAATTGATGACATAACTAACTTCTTCTTCTCCTCCTCCTCCTTGTTCTTTTTCTTGCTTGAGACAGGGTCTCGTTATGTATAATTCAGGCTGGCCTCAAAACTTACTATGTTGCCCACGCTGACAGCTATCTTCCTGAATCAGCCTCGCAAGTCCTGGGGGTGTAGGCGCACACTACCCCGCCAGGCCATAACTAGCTTCTTTAAACATTCAAGAGGTTTGTTTTATCTACTGCGAACATTTTTATATGCACCCAACTAGGCTTTTAAAAAATGTATTATACTGGGCTGAGGGTGTGGCTCGGTGGTACAGTGCTTGCCTAGTATGCTTGAAGCCCTGGGTTTAATCTCCAGTACCACCCCCACACATGCAATTTACTGGAAAGGTTTTTACCCCCACATACATGAAAGTAAAGAGAATTGTAAAACAAATTACTTTTTCGGGGGGTGGGGGGGGTACAAAGGATCAAACTCAGGATCTTGCACTTGCCAGGCAGTTGCTTAAGCCACTGAGCAGTCTTCCCAACCCTACTTTTTTTTTTTAAGACAAAGTCCCACTACATGGTATAGGCCAACCGCAAACTCACTGTGTGTGTAGCCCAGGCTGGCCTCCTCCGCTTCTGCCTCCCAGGCTGGAATTAGGGCCTATACCTAGTGGCACAAATTACTTTCTTTGATGCAGTTTTTCCTTGTTTGTTACTTTGTTTTGGTCCTGTGAATTGTTGTGCAAGGTCTCACTACACAGCCCAGACCCACAGTGATCCTCCTGATTTCTGCTGGGATTACAGGTGCTAACGACTTTGCCCGGACTCTATTACCAGCTCAGTGCGCCCAAGGGTGGGGCTGGCAGGGCCAGTGAGACAGCAGGAGGAGCCAGGGATTGAACTCTAGCCCCTGCACTTACCTAAGCAAGTGCTTAGTCCACTGAACTGTACCACCAGCCTTAGATCTGCAAATTAAATGGAGGCCTTGTGCATGCTAAGCATGGTGCTCAGCTGCTGAGCTACATTTACAGCCTAGTTGCATTATTTTTAAAAGCAGATCCTAGAATCCAGGCCATTTCACTGCTACCCCTTTACTATGTTTCACTAAAAACAGTATTTCAGGATTTTTTTTTTTTTTTTTTTTTGGCTGGCTCAGGCTGCCTTAAGGGTGGGTCTGGTACAGTATGTGGAGCTGGCATGTGGAGCTGGGGTTCAAACTGCAGTCCCCTGCATCTTGACTGAGTTTGCTATAGCGGGTGCTTTAAACAACCGAGCTAACCCATAAGCCCCTAGAAAACAGTATTTCAGAAAACATGATTGCTGGTAGAATAAAGGCGAATGTGAAGTTTAGTTTAGATGAACTAAATAAATAGTGGAAATCATTGGGTATTTTTGCTTTCTTATGTGTGTTAGCGGTCCAGTTTCTCAAGACAATGTTCATAGGTTTTCTGTGCCTGTGTTCCCTAGGAGTGGAATCCCCAGCCAAGTGGGAGAAGACCTCCACAGGTTAGCTGAAGGTGGGCTCATTGAAATCCACCCATGAACCTGGCAGCACAAGTGAGGTCCCTGGGTGACCAGTGAACCTTGGGTGTCATATGAAGTCCCTGGTTGCAAACCACAGAAATGACTCAGTGATGCTTTCTTTTGTCTTCTTTTCTAAAAGCAGGTTTGTTGAGGTACAATTTATATGTAGTAAAATTCATCATTTGGAGATGTATAGTTTTAAGACTTTTGACAAATGATACCTTCTTCACCCCAAAGTTTGTTGATTTGCATTCTTCTCCTTATCTCACTCCCAGCCCTTGGCAACCACTGATTTCTTTTCTATCTTTGTGGCTTTGCCTCTTCCAGAACGTCATATAAATGACAATTTGGTACATTGTGTTTTGTGCCTGGCTTCTCTAACTTAGCACAATGTTTTGGTTTTTTTGGGGGGAGGGGTAGATTTTTTTTTTTCATTTATGTATTTGGTACAGGGTGTCACTACACAGCTTGGACTCACACTGATCCCCCTGTTTTCAGCATCCCTAGTACTGGAATTACAGACCATGCACCACCACATCTGAACTCCATCACTGGTTTAGAGCACCCCAGGGGTGGGACAGGGCAGCATGTGGGACCGGAGTTTGAGGTCCCTGCATTTAGCAAAGCAGGCTTTCAGTCTTCTGAGCCACCTCGCCAGCCCTTTAGTCCCATTTTTCAATGAACCACAATTTGCTTATTTGTTTACCAGTTTATGTCCATTTTGTTGTTTCCAATTTTGGACGGTTAAAAATGAAATTACTGCAAACATCTACCTAGAGGTTTTATTTTATTTTATTTTTTTGTTTTGCTTTTTGAAACAGGGCCTCACTGTGTAGTGAAGGCTGGCCTCAAACTCATGATCTGATCCTCCTGCCTCAGCCTCCTAGTCTGGAATTATAGGCATGTGCCACCACCCTGGGTGCCTACAGGTTTTTAAGTGGATCTATGTCTTCATTTCTCCTGGGTAAATATCTGAGTGACATTATGGAATTGTATAGTGTCTCAGTTAGTTTTTCCTCATTGCTGGGACAAAATAGCTGACACCCAAAATTAAGGAAGGAAGGGTTTATTTAGCTCACAGTTTGTGTAGGTTTCAGTCCATACTCAGCTGGCTCCAAGGCAGAGTGGCACATGGCAGAGGGCAGTCTTTCACAGGGTGGAAAACAGCTAAGGAGCAAAGGGACAGACTGCAGCTATGGCAGCTAGCAAGCCTCTCTCCCTTCCTTAGATTGTATTCAGGCTATCTGCCCCAGGGTGGGCGTAGCTCTCAGCCATAATCCCAGCATGGGATCCTGAATTCATCACACCCTCTAGAAGCTGCCCCCAGTGACTGCATGAGGCTTTGGGAGGACACCTAGACACAAACTGTAGCATAAAGTAATTGCATTTAACTTTTGAAGAAACTACCAGATGCTTCCAAAGCAATATATCCATATTACAGTCCCACCAGTGGTGTAGGAGAGAATTTTACTTGGTCCTTATCCTCCTCAGCATTTGACATTGTCAGGTTTTTGTTATTGTCATGCTAATGTCATGGTGTTCTACTGCTGTTTCTATTTGGATTTCTCTAATGATTAAGATTCAGAAGACTTGTTTTTGTTTTTGTCTTGTTTGCAGAACAGGATCTCGTGCATGCTAGGCCACTGAACTATATACATCCCCAGCCTCAAGAGTCAAAGTTTTTAATGCCATTCTGGCTTTAAAGGAGTTGAGTGATTTATAGAATGGACTAGATTTTTCTAAGTGCCAAGTCATTCATTATTTCACAGTGATAAGGAAGTGATGAAGGGCTGGCGAAATGGCTCAGTGGTCTAAAGTGCCTGCTTAGGCAAGCTTAGGCAAGCACAGATACTGCAGTTCCATCCCCAGCCACCACCACATGCAGCAACAGCCCCACTCCCAGGGCAGGCTGACCTGGCAAGGAAAAGAAAAAAATTGATGGAGCCTTCTTTCTCTAAGGAGAAAAGAAGGAGCCATGCTATGATTGTGTCCTTCAGTCTGCGGGAGGGTGGAATGGTGACAGCCTTGCCTCCTCCCACTCCACTTGCCCCACCCTGCCTTCATGCCACACCAGTGCTGCCTTAATGGTGCACTCTGCAGTTTTCTCTAGTGAGGTTCCTGTTTAAGGTGAGGGTCACCTCTGTTTGAAGCTTCCAGATTCTCCAGAAGCTGACAGGTACAGCATACAAGATGATGGTGTGGCCAGGTGTGGTGGTACATGCCTGTGATCCCAGACCTCAAGGGGCTGAGGCAGGAGGATTGCCACGAGGTAGAGGCCAGCCTGGGCTACATAGTGAGTTCAAGATCAGCCTGAACTACTAGGCTGGTAGACAGATAGTGAGACTCTGAAAAAAGATGATGTTGTGGCCTCTTTTTTTTTTTTTTTTTTTTGTGGTCTCTTTTGAAGCTGAACCTGATTTGCTTTTCTAGACTGGCTTCTTCCTAGTTGTGTGGCTTTGGGCAAATGCACAACCTGCTTTCAGCCTAATTTTCCCCAAGTATAAAATGAGTATAATACCTACCTCAGGGTAGATACTTGTCAGAGATAACATCATCATCATATTATTAATTTGTCTCTATCATAGTTCAGCTGTACCATGGATATTTCCTGGCATAAGGGTAGACTGTGTGACTTATATTCCTTGTGTCCCTGTGACACAGTATCAGTACATTCCAGCCCCTCAACACACATGTTGAAACGGGTGGACCTCAAAGGATTCTCAGGGAAGCCAGGTATCCAGGCGCTGAGGGACTCCGGCTGTCCAAGCCACAGAGGCCCTGTCCTGGAGCCACGACAGACTCAGTATCTTCTTTCCACAGAATCCGGGACTGAGTTCGCAGCTTGTGCTCGGGATGACTGCGGGGCTGTCTGGACACGTGGGTCTGGTTGGTGAGGAAAAGGAGGACCAGGAGGGTGAAGAAGACATCAAAAAGGAGGAAACTGGGTGGAGAGGGCTGGCTGAGAAGCAGGATGAAAGGCGAGATGCTGGGAGGGCTGCGGGTCCTGGGGAGCGGGCCCAGAGCCGAAGGTGGGAGTGGGATCCGGAGGCTGATCCAGCGTTGCCGGCTGCTGGAGCGGCAGGTGCTAGGGGCGGGGCCTCGTGGGCGGGGCCTCGTGGGCGGAGCCAAGGGAAGGCGGGGCAGGCATCAGGCTACAGGCGGGGTGCACGGCTGTTCTCCGGCGAGAGCAGCGGGGGCCGCGGAGCTGGAGCAGGGCCTACTGTTGGAGCTGGGGCCCGGCCGGAGCGGGCTCCCGCAATATGGGGTCCGCAGACTCCAAGCTGAACTTCCGGAAGGCGGTGATCCAGCTGACCACCAAGACGCAGGTGCGCCCGGGCCCTCAGCCGCCCCATCCACCTGCCGGGCTGGGGGCTGGGCAGGGGCGGAGGCTGCGCGAACTCCGCTCTCCGGCTGGTGGGTGACGCGGAGCGAGCGTGATCGCCCACCTGCACCCTGGGACTCCGTCGGCGGCCCCCACCTCCCATCCCTGCCCCCTCTCCTGGGAGTACCTCGCTCCCCGCAGCCGCCGCGCCACCTTCGGCTGACGTGGGCCTCCTCCCGCGCCCGCGCCCGCGCCCGCGCCCGTGCCCGCGCCCGCGCCCGGCGCCGCCGACCTCTCCCCGCGCCCACCCAGACTCCGCCGGGCGCGCTCCCCGCCCTCCTCTCGGTGCCCACGGGTCCGGGACGCTCAGCCCTGGCTGACTCAATGCAAACAAAGCCGGGCCGTCGCCCGCCTGGGTCAGGAAAACAGCTGGTGCACCGCCGTGGTGGCCTCGCTGGGCCTGGGTTGATGTCTCCGACCCAGGGAGGTCCAGATCTTTCTGGGAACATCAAAGAGTGACAGGCGGCAGGGCAGCCGGGTAAGGGGGTCCGTACCCAGGCCTACGGAGCCCTGGTTCCCAGTTGGGGAATGCTCCAGGGGCTGGTCCTCTGGGCCCTGCGGTGGGGATGGCTGTATTTTCCCATACCTTCTGTTCTCTGGTTCAGGACGACCCTGGTCTGCTCTCCAAGGAGCTGGCGGTCCCTTTCAGCCAAGTCCCTGCTTGCACACTGTCCCTAGTCCACAAGTGGCCCAGAGACTGCCGCCTTCTTGTCTCCTGCACATAATATTTGTCCCCAGTAAGGCCACTTCCTTGCCCACCCTTGCTAACCTTGTTCCTTGAATGAGGCCACGCTGGCAGCTTCAATGCCCAGTCTTGATTCCTCAGGCCCCTCACTTTTGAGGATTTCCGTGCCTATCACCATCTGAGACACCGCTTCCCTGTGCTGAGATGCCCCTTCCTGTGCAAGAGGGATCCTTGCTCTTGCAATTTAGAGTGGGGTCAGGAAAGCCATTTCTCATTACCCCCCCCCTCCGGGGGAGAACTGCTCCCATGTTCTCATTCTCATCCTGGAAAGGTCAGGTAGCTGGCAAGTACTCAGGGTCTCTGGAGAGTCCAACCCCAGCGGACAGGTGCCTGATACAAACCAGGCCTGCTTCTTTCCATTTCTCATGACTCCAAGCTAGTTCTGGAGCTTTGAGGTGGGGCTTTTGATCTGCCGGTGGCAGAGAAGGTGGTTTATGTGCCTGCTTCTCGGTGTGGGGCCACTGGAAGACTCCCATGTTTACCTAACTGGGAAAGAGACAACTTTCCAGGGGAGGGGTGCTGTAGGCTCAGCAGCTGGGGTCTTTTGCCAGGCTGGCAGGATGAGCCCAGTCAGATCCCAGAGGGTCTGCACTGGCTTAGAGCCCTACTTTCCCCACTACAGTACTGGTGCATCTGTTTTTCCCCCTGTGCAGCTCTATAAGATGGGGCTGTTCCGTTTCTTATCTGAGGACAGTGAGTGGTTTGGACAAGGACCTGGTGTACCTGGAACCCTCCCTGGGCCTCCTAGAGAATACCAGGTTCTGCAGGTAGGATGGGATCTGGCTGCCAGGGGAGAGGAGACCACAGCGGCTGAAGCCTTGGACGCTATGTAGTGATCTGGTTTGGGTAAGGACCAGATTCTACATTGTCATCCTGGAATTTACCACTCACTGACCCCAAGGAGATTCAGGCCAGTTGTTAACAGGATGACCTCTGATTTCAGGCCCTAGAGGCTGCACTTTGGGCAGCAGACAAATGGACCCAGCAGCCTCTCCAGTGGCCCAGGCCTGAGCTGCTGCTGCTCAGCCTTCCCTGCCTTCCTGCCTGACATCCTGTTTTCTTCCTGCTCCATAGTCAAGCCCTAGACTGGACTTGACCCTGATCCTGAGGACTAGCAGCTATGGTTGTGTTTCTTGAGTTTTTCCCAGGGTAGGTTGGTCCTGGAAGTGGACTATTCCAAGACTTGAGACTCCCTCTTCCAAATCCCTTTTGGGGGTTTTAGGCCATCTGAGATTTGTGGGTACATGCTCACATGTGAGCACATATATGTGCATGTGGGTGCTGTGTCACACAGTCCTCCAGGACACGTTATCCTTAGCAGGCTTGAGCATTGCTGGCCTTGTCCCACTCCAGTAAGAGAGACTGTCAGAAGCTCCAGCTGGTCGCCCAGGCCTGAGGAGAGGCGAGACAAAGATCCTGGAAAAAGTTGGTTAAGAACCATGGTTTCCCAGCAGGCTGGCTCTGTCCTGTGTCCTAAGCAGCAGCAGCCTGAGTGAAAATGCTCTTCAAAACACTAGCTTGAGCTGTTCCATTTTAGAGCTTCTTTGGGTCAGATGAAAGTCACTGAGGGTCACTGAGGTAGAAACTAGGCCATGTCCTTGTCCTCAGAAGCCTAAAGGGTCCCAGTATCCCTGGCTAATGCCTGTATAGTGAAAAAAAAATTCACTAGCTGGTCATGGTGAATTATAGCCCTCAGGAGACTGAGGCAGGAGGAGAATAATGAGTTGAAGGCTAGGCTGAGCCATAGAGCAAGACCCTTTCTCAAAACACCTAACAACTGCAAAACAAAATTGTTACCAAATGTGAATGTCTAAGCTGCAGTGAGACCAAGAAAAGGGGTCTGTCTGAGGAAAAAGGGAGGCAGCTTTGCTCCCGAGCACATCTCTTTGGTTGCTCAGTCAGTCAGTACTGGGATTGAACCTAGGGCCTTAAACAAGCTAGGTAAGTGCTCTCTATTGCTGAGCTACCTCCCCAGCCCTTTTTATTTTGAGACAGGGTCTGGCTAAGTTACCTAGGCTGTATTTGAACTACTTGTGGTCTTCCTGCTTCAGCCTCCCAGAGTGCTGAGATTACAGGCATGCATCACCACCTCTGGCTTCTGTCCTTATTTTAAATTCACCATCCAGGCAGTGAACTAGAGGCCTGTTCTTCAGAGGTCATGTCCACTTGGTGCTTGGCCATGCTTCTGCCCCTTCAAGGAGGTGGTGGCTACCTGGGAGGGGGGGCCAGTGTCAGAGGTGGCAGTTTTTCAGGTGGACACAGCTCTGCAACTTCTGGGATGCCATTCTTCATTGTGGTCCCATAGACCCCAAACGGAGGTGTGATGCTCCTGCACCCCCTGCAGGCCAGCAAACCCCAGCTGCAGGGCCCCTCCTTTGGCCTTTGTTCCTCTACCCCTGGTTAACTTGCTTGACCAGTTCTGGGGCTCACCTTTGGGCCAGGCCTGTCCTGAGGACTGCGGCCACAGGTTTCCCTCCAGCTCCCTGGGGTGGATGTGGGTTAGGGTATACAGCCCTCTGGAACTCGTCCTCATCCCAGGTCATGACTGGAGAGGTCTCCAGGATAGCTTCTAGCTCCTGCTAAACAAACATTGATGGAGTACCTGCTGCCTTTGTCACCTGTGAGATCAGGGAGGAAGGCCAGGTGGGCTGACAAGGCAACAGCTGCTAGACCTGAGATGGGGTCTGTAATAAGCAGGTGCGCTCTGGGAGAATTCTTTTTTTTTTTTTTTTTTTTTTTTTTTTTTGCGGAACCGGGGATTGAACTCAGGCCCTTGTGCTTGTCAGGGAAGCACTTATTCCACTGAGCCATCTCCCCAGTCCCCACTGGGAGAATTCTTAGAAGAAGGGTTTTCAGAGAACAGAACTATTGTTTGGGCATGCATATGGAGTGGAGACCTGTGCTGGTGGTGGAGCCATTAGGCTTTTGTAAGCCCCAGAATTTCAGAAGAAGGGAAAGGCTCTGTTGATCAGAGTAGCCAGGAAGTGTCTTGCCAGCGAGTTTCAGAAGGAGCCAAATGGGAGGGGCTGGGGAGATCTCTGGCCCTCAAGGGTAAGCATGTGAAAGAAAAAATGCAATAAGTGCTCAACCAGAAAACACAAAGCCACTCAGAACTGGATGTGGTGGCATATGCCTGTAATCCTGGCATGCAGGAGGCTGAGGCAGGGGGATTGCCCGAATCTGAGGCCAGCCTCCTGCCCTCCAAAGCAAAGTCCTGTCTCAAAAAACCCCCAAACCCAAAATAAACCCACCCAGAGAGGTTGTTGCTTTGACATCCTGATATTAATAGAGAATTTCACACAAAATTGTGATCATTTTATAGGTAGTCTTTTTTTTTTTTCTTTTTCTTTTTCTTGGTACTGAGGATTGAACCCAGTATCTCTACACTGAGCTATCTCCTCTGCTCTTTATTTTTAATTCTGAGACAGGGTTTCCCTCAGTCATTAAGTTGCTCATGCTGGGCTTGAGCTTTCACTCTGCCTCAGCCTCCTGAGTGTTGGGATTATAGATTGTGTTCCACTATGCCCAACTAATAGTTTTATATCTTTATTTTCAACATAGTATTATACCATAAGCATTTTCTGTTTGTTACTATTTATTGAAAATATTAAAACATATGATTTTGATGGCTGCATGGTGTTCCATTGTATGGATGTGATTTAGCTTTGTAAGCAGTCCCCAGTTATTGGTTAGTAAATTCCAACTTTGCACTGTTATCAATAATAACTTGTTACAGTAAACATCCTCCTCACCACATCTCTAATTATTTCCATAAGTGTAATTTCTAGAAGTAAAATTCACTCAAATGCATTGCCTTAAAAAAATGCATTGCCTTAAAAAAATGCATTGCCTTGGTTGCCTGTAAGACTGTCTATGTGATTCAAAGAGTGTGGGCTAGGGAGATAGCTCAGTGGCATAAGTGCCTGTTTGGCAAGTGCAAGGTCCTGAGTTCCATCACTGATACCAAACAACAACAAACAAAGAGCTTATGTGTTTTTAAAGCATCTTAGTTCATTGAGACTGGTAGGACTTTTTTGTTTGGTTTGGTTTAGTTTTTTGAGACAGGGTCTTGATACATAATTTAGGCTAGATTTGAAGACACTACATATCCCATAACTCTTGGCATTCCTCCTGCCTCAGCTTCCCCCAGTGCTGGGATTACAGCCGTGTGCCCAACTAGGGCTGGTAGGATTTTGAATGCATTGTTGGGGTTGGCGAGCATGCTGGGAAAAGGGGACAGCCTGGAAGAGAGCAAAGGGAAGAGACAACAGGGTCATGTCCAGGGGTAGTACATACAGGTTTACAGGTTTGCATGTGCAAACTGCATGCATATGTGTGTACATGTGTGTACAGTGTGATAAAAATACAGTGAATTTTTTTGGCTTTTTTTTTTTTTTTTTTTTGAGGCAGGAGCTCACTAAGTAGTAGTTCAGGCAGTCCTTGAATTCACTATGTAGTCCAAGTTGGCCTCAAACACACTGTAATCGTCCTTATTACAGAAGAGATACCTCACCATTAGCTGCCCTCAAAACATGCCCTCTGTTGTCAGTCACACTTGTCCCATCATCCTTGCCAGTTTTGGAAGCAGTTCAAAACATTTTCCTTCATGGATGTCTTTTGTTGTGCTGTCTTGGCTGCCTGATGTCCATTTTGACTTTGGGGAAGAGTCACATGGTGTCAGATCTGGTGAACAAGGTGGGTGAGGACGCACCGTAACGTCTATGGCAGTCGTTGTTGTAAATGTTTTGGATGATTCCAGATGCTGAGGCAGATGTGAAAAGACACTTATGAAAGAGGACTTCTAGAGCTGCTTTGGAGAGTGGCGGACATGGTGGGATAGCTGTGTTTGCCTGAGAGGGGAAGTATTTTGAGGGGCATTGGTGGCAATGTATGTTTTATTATAGCACTTTTTTTTTTTTTTTATGTCTTTTTGAGACAGGGTCTCACTATGCAGTTCAGGACAGCCTTAAGCTCACTTTGTAGCTCAAGCTGGTCTTGAACTCACAACAATCCTCCTGCCTCAGCCTCCCAAGCACTGGGATTACAGGCATGCGCCACCACGCCCAGCCTATAGTACATTTTTATTTGAATGTTCCTGTGCTTGATCACATTAATATGTATGTGATATTAATGGCTGTGTAGACTTGATCCAACAAGCCTGTAGGGGGGGCAGTGGTGACTTTAGCCCTGTGCTTTGGCACATGTCTGAGGGCAGCATGGAGACAGGATTGAGGGGGGTAGATTTGGGGGTCGGGGCTCAGATGCGAGGAAGCTGAGCTGTAGCGTTGGCCAGTGGTGGAGTATTGGCCTGTGATCTCGAGTTTACCAGATCTGGAACCTGGCAGGTGCTGAGAGAAGGCAGAGGTGGTGGAGAACAAGGGCCGAGGGCTCTGTTGCTGGAGACAGAGCACACGTCCTCACGTTGTCTTCCTCTGGAGGGAGGACACATCTTGGTCTGGGTTCCTGTACGTTTGACCTAATGGTGTCACCTGTACATGTGCCCAGGAGGGTAGGTTGATCTTGGCAGGGGAGGGTGGGGACTCAGCCAGAGACGTGCAGGCCCTCAGGGACTGGGTTTGGTTTTGGCTCCTGGACTCAGCACCCGGCTGACCCCTGACCATGCCCACTGAATGTCCCAAGCAGGACCGTGTTGGCCACGGGTCATGGCAGCTGAAGGATGTCCCTGGTTTATGTGCAGAGGGTTCTGGGTGCCAGCTGGAATGGAGTAGGGGGATGGTAGCTTTGCTCTGAGGGTCTCTCCTGGTCACATATTGGGTACACTGTGTCTCTATTGGCATGAGGCTATGTAACTCTGGGTGCTGGGTCCCTCGCAGCCTGTGGAAGCCACTGATGATGCCTTTTGGGACCAGTTCTGGGCAGACACCGCCACATCTGTGCAGGACGTCTTCGCTTTAGTGCCGGCAGCAGAGATCCGGGCTGTGCGAGAGGAGTCACCCTCCAACCTGGCCACGCTGTGCTACAAGGTGAGGGTGGCCTGACCCTTGCTGCCTCTGCCTCTCTCTCCAGGACAGCTGATGAGGTCCAGCGTTCAGTGGGAGAGGACAGGCACCAAGGACACCCCAACCCAGGCCCCCACAGTCCTGAGTCTTCACTCAGTGCCCTGCCCCATGGTTGTCCTCTTTAGTGGCCACCACTTCTGAGGTGCTGGCAGACCTTCCTGACCACAGGGTGCGCCCTCCACTCGCCCTGGGAGGTGTTGTTAGTGAGGCTATCTCACAGAGGAGGAGACCCAGGCTGGGAAGCAGTGCCGCTTCCGTCTTGGGCACTGAGGGGCCTGGGCTGTGCTCCCCTTGTGCCCCGTGCTGCTCTTGCCCACATCTGGTTCCCTGGGCTGACAGACTGTCAGCAGGGATGGCCTCGCCTCTGCCCCTCTGCAGCCTGAGTGTCTTCCACACCCCCAAGCCCCAGTGTGCCCTGGCCCATGTGTCCAGCAGTCCTCTGCTGCCTATCTCTGCAGGCTGTGGAAAAGCTGGTACAGGGAGCTGAGAGCGGCTGCCACACGGAGAAGGAGAAGCAGGTCGTCCTGAGCTGCAGCCGGCTGCTCACACGAGTGCTGCCCTACATCTTCGAGGACCCTGACTGGAGGGGCTTCTTCTGGTCCACAGTGCCCGGGACAGGGCGAGGAGGGGTCTGTGGGTGTGGCCAGGGTGGGTGGGAGATGACAGGGTGAGCAACGTTTTGGGGTCACGCTGTTCCACACATTCTTGGGCATTTGGGAAGCTCCGGTGGAGAGTGGGAGGTGCTGCTGAGGGGGCAAGGAGGCAGCCTGCAGGAAGTGCGTGAGGGGAATGCGTGGAGGGAGAACAGGGGTGGCCGTTTGGAGCCAGGAGGCCACTGTCTTCCGTCCTTCCAGGCAAGGCCAAGGAGTGAGGCCTCATAAGTTCCAGTAGGGCTCCCAAGGCTGGGGTCACCGCCTGGCACCCCCAGTCAGTAGGGGCGTTTCCGTGCTGTTCCTGACACTTTCCCTGCTCTGCCTCCTTTTGCTTTGATTGGGCTGGGGCCTGCAGAAGTCCTTTTCCTTTGCCTTCATCCCTGTGCACCAGTGCTGCCTGGACACCATCCCTGTCCTCTGCACCCTTGAGCTCTGGACCACCCTCGCTTGTTCAGCTACCACTAAGGCATGCCCCTTCCTCAGCAGGGTGAGGAGGAGGACGAGAATGCTCGGCCCCTGGCTGAGTCCCTGCTCCTGGCCATCGCAGACCTGCTCTTCTGCCCGGACTTCACAGTCCAGAGCCACCGGAGGAGCACAGTGGTGAGAGCCCACCCCGCCCGCTGGGGGCCTTGCCTCGGTCGGGCTGGGCCAGTTGCATTTCCTCAGAGCAGAATGCGGTCCGTGGCGCCCTGGGCTGCTCCCGGAAAACTGGGCTGCCTGGCACGCATGTCCCGGGCTGGGGGTGGTGGCGATACAGCTGGAGAGGAGCCAGCGGGCGCCTGCCCTGCCCCCTGCACAGCGGGCTGTGCACAGACACCCATTGTCTTTGCCGCCCAAGCTGGAGTGGTGTGCAGGCCTGGCCTGCGCCCTCCCTGGGAGCTCATGGAGTGGATTTTGGGTCTTCTGTGCCCCAAACACCACTGGGGGAACCCCCTCCCCACCTCTACCCCCCTCCTTTCTCCCTGCCTTGGACTGGACTGAACCAGTAAGAGATATCAGCAAAATGAGCTTTCAAGAGATCTGGGAATATTCCTTTCATCCCTTGTACACCCGGACTCAGCATTCCAAGGGTCTGTCTGAGAGACAACGGAGGGTGGCGGGTGGCTCGGGGTGGCCGGGTTCTGGCCCGCACTGCTACCTCTCCACCTGCTCTGTCCCTGTCCCTGTCCCCAGGACTCAGCCGAGGACATCCACTCCCTGGATAGCTGCGAATACATTTGGGAGGCTGGTGTGGGCTTCGCTCATTCTCCCCAGCCTAACTACATCCATGACATGAACCGGTGAGCTTGGCTCAGGCCCAGGGCCCCTACGCTAGGTCCTGCCTAGCTCAGAGGTGGGCCCTCCCCTCCTGGGATGCAACCATAACCCCACAGAGATGCACAGGACCATTTCCATGGACTTGGGTGGGGGCTGCTGGCCCTAAGTGCCCCCTTCACCAACCCCTCCCCAGGGTGGAGCTGCTGAAACTGCTGCTGACGTGCTTCTCTGAGGCCATGTACCTGCCTCCAGCTCCGGAAAGTGGCAGCTCCAACCCATGGGTTCAGTTCTTTTGTTCCACGGAGAACAGGTGAGGGGCCTGGGCCTTTCTCTTCTTTTCTGGTCCCACACACCCTGAGTGGCTCTGAGGCTCTCTGGAGGGGTGCTGCCCCTTGGTGGTGAGGAACTGTAACTTAGCCACACCTTGTACAAGAGCTGCCCAATACCTCCCAGCCCAGGACATGTGTGCCAGGCAGCCCAGTTTTCCGGGAGCAGCCCAGGGTGCCACAGACCGCATTCTGCTCTGAGGAAATGCAACTGGCCCAGCCCAACCGAGGCAAGGCCCCCAGCGGGCGGGGTGGGCTCTCACCACTGTGCTCCTCCGGTGGCTCTGGACTGTGAAGTCCGGGCAGAAGAGCAGGTCTGCGATGGCCAGGAGCAGGGACTCAGCTAGAGGCCGGGCATTCTCATCTTCCTCCTCACCCTGCTGAGAAAGGAGCAGTATCTAGCCAAGCTACTCACTGTGACCCAAACAGGAACGGGGGTCCCTGGGTATCCATCCCTGTCTGGATGTCCCATGCTGTTCAGTAGAAGTATACTGTGATTCATGTGTATATTTTGGGATTAATGTAAAAAAGAAACATAAATTTTTAATAATATTTCATGTAATCCAATGTAGGAGGCATGACCAAAATATATGCTAAAGGGTTAAATTTAAAAATGTGTAACAAGGGCCAGCAAGGTAGCTCGGTGGACTAAGTGACTACTTTGGCAAGTGCAGGGACCAGGGTTCAATACCCAGTCCTGCAGGCTATCTGGCCCCACCCCCAGGGCATGCTGAGCCAGGCGAACAAGTCTGGGTGTGGTAGCACACACCTGTCATCCCAACTCTGGGGAGGCTGAAAAGAGTAGGATCACTATGAGTCCAAACGGTGTAGTGAGACCCTGTACCAAATACATAAAATGAAAAATAAGTGTGTAACAGTAAGACACGTTGCTATTCATACCCCTCAAAATATCAGCCCTTGTTGTGAGCACACGCAGCCTTCCGAAGCTCTTTTGGGAAGTCCTCTCCTGTGTCTACGGGGTGTGATGGAAAGACATGTTTTAGATGTTCCTGGTGAATGCCACCCAGTAGAGAGGCAGACGTGTAAGCACGCAACAGTCTCACCGTGTGATCTCTGGCTCTTCCCCAAGTCAAACTGACCAGGAAAAGAAAACACTCAATTGATTCAGAGCATCGAGCCAGTCCTCATGGCTAAAGACACTCAGGAAAAAGGGCTCCCGAATGGTTTCAGAAAGTGGCAAGAATGATGGGTTAAGTGTGTCCGAAGGATGCTAGAGGCAATATATCTTTTACTGCACTGTTTTTTTTTTTAATTAAACATTCATTGTATGTTTCAGCCAAATCTCATTAGAAAAATAGCACTTAACATGTAATCATTACACAAAATTCCTGAGCTGCTTTCAACATTCCCTTTCTCATGCTACTTTTAAAAAGCTCAGTGGGTGCTTTATATCCCTCGCCAAACTGGACTCAAGACTAGCCACCCTGGAAGCTCTCCATAACTGCGTGTGGCCTGGGGCTGCTAGGGGACAATGGTGGGGAGCCACAGGACAAACACCCTGAGGGAGGAGCCCTGGCCTGTGCCGGGACACTGCGGGTTGGCAGCAGGGCAGTAGGGCGTGCATCTGGGGCAGGGTAGACGGTGTAGAGCGGCTACTTGCATTCCACAGTGCCTAGGCTGGTGGCACAGGAGCCAGTGCCCCAAGGCTGGCTGTAGTCTTTCCTGTGGCCTGCTACTGACCCCTCTGTGGCATGGTGTGCCTTGTGCCTCCTGTTTTGGGTTTTGCAGGCCTCTGGCACAAAACTTTTGCTTCCCCCAGAAGAGAAGGGAGCCCAGGTGATCCCTACCACTAGCCCCAGCCAAGGGCTGGCCAGAGTTTCTTCCTTACTGTCTTATCAGGCACACTGCCATCCTTTGTTACTCACTTAACCTCTCTGGATTTCAGTTTCCTCACCTGTAAGCTGAGGAGCTTGAACCCTGACCCCTTAAAAATCTGATTCAGGTCTTTCTGGGACTTGGCCACTGGGTGATAGAGCCCAGGTTCTGTTCTTCCTGGGCCCCGAACCCTTCCTTCAAGCCCTACAGGAGGGTGTCTGTGCCTGAGAACCTCAGGGCTATGCACACGACTTCCTACAGAGAGCCCCTTGTCATGAGCCATTGCGCCCTTGGTAATGGATTCCTCTGCCCTCAGCCCAGCCTGGCCCAGGCCAGAGCAGGACTGTGGTGAGGACAAGAAGGGTCTTTTCCACTCCTTGGGTGCCAGCCCAGAACCTGACCCTGGTGTTGCTGGCTTGAGGCAGTAGCTTGGCTGCCCCTCCCATGTGGCAGGAGGGCTGGCCAGAAGTGGCATCATGCAAGCCCGCCCTCCTGCCCCGTAGACACGCACTGCCCCTCTTTACGTCCCTCCTCAACACCGTGTGTGCCTATGACCCTGTGGGCTACGGGATCCCCTACAACCACCTGCTCTTCTCTGACTACCGGGAACCGCTGGTGGAGGAGGCTGCCCAGGTCCTCATTGTCACCCTGGACCACGACAGTGCCATCAGCTCCAGCCCCACCGTGGATGGCACCACTACAGGCACAGCCATGGATGATGCTGATGTAAGGGCAGGAGTCCACTGTCCTGCTGGGGTGTGAGAGGCGGCATCCTGTTAGGGAGACACTTCAGGGCATGGTGAGGGGACACTGTTGCCACCACCCAGGCTGGGAGGGATCAGGATACTGGGATGCAACTGCTTACCATGTACTTCTACCCTTGGCAGCCTCCAGGTCCCGAGAACCTGTTTGTGAACTACCTGTCGCGCATCCATCGGGAGGAGGTGGGTCAAGGGCAGCTCTTGGCCCCTGGGGGACGCCCCCACACTTGTCATGGCTTTGCAGGGGCAGGTAGAGGCTGTCATCCCTTGTCCTGGCATGAAGGGACCCTGGCCTCTGTGGGATTGGGCCCCTGCAGGGTAAACAGTGATGACAGACTTTGAAGGTTTTTGTGTAGGGGGGTGGTACTGGGGATTGAACTTGGGCCCTTGCACTTGCCAGGCAGGCACTTGTGCCACTGAGCTATCTCCCCAGCCCTTTGAGGGTTTTTGAGATATGGGAAGAACCAGTGGTTTCAGTTGGATGAGGTAACCAGGAAGGCTTCTAGGAGAAGGTGGCTGTGCTGTCAGGTTTGAGGGGTGGAGGGAGGATGGTGCACAGTGGCCTCAGAGGCCAGGCAGGCCTGAATGGCATTGTTTTGCACCCGTTGGGAAGTGCTGGACCCCAGAGCCTGAATCCTGCAGCGGGAGGATGGGACTGCAGGGCAGAAGGTGGACCACAGCTGGCTACCATGGTGCTCAGTAAATGGCATTGCTGAGTGCATATGTTTCCTGGGGGTGATGTGCTGGGAAGGAGGGTTTGAGGGTACCTGTCACGGTGCGTCCAGGCAGGCAGGGCCTGGCTCAGGGCTGCCTTTGGGGTCTCAGGACCAGCAGCCTTGCTCAGGGCATGGGCAGCCCAGAGACAGGGGCATCTGTGTCCTGCTGTGTCCAGCATAGCTGCCAGAGGGCTCACCTGGGGAATCCCTGATGATGTCAGAGTGTGTCTTTCAAGCTGGGACTGGGCTCTGGGGAAGTGCAGAGAAGTCCATGGGGAGGTTTGGGCTGGGCAGCAGGGGTGAGTGGAGCAGGTGGATGGACCCCCGCTCTGCCCTTCCTTCCAGGACTTCCAGTTTGTCCTTAAGGGCATTGCCCGGCTACTGTCCAACCCCCTGCTTCAGACCTACCTGCCCAACTCCACCAAGAAGATCCAGTTTCACCAGGAGCTGCTGGTTCTCTTCTGGAAGCTCTGTGATTTCAATAAGGTGGGTGGTCTCCAGGCCCCGCACATGGGCAGCGCTGGCTGGGAGAGGTGGTGCAGGCTGTGGTCCTCGGGTTCTGGGAGGCTGAGGCCAAGTAGCAAAAATTTGAGCCCAAGCTGGGCAAGTCAGTTGTTTCAAAATAAAATAATAAGTAGTTCTGTCGCCAGAACCATACACGCGAAGAATTAGGGGAGGGGAGCAGACCTCGACCCCTGCAGGGTCCGTGTGGTTTAAGGATGGGTCTCCCTAGTCTGGGGAGAGGGTAGCGCAGACCACCCTTCCTGCTGACCCCACTTGCCTGCCTCCTCCCCCATTCCCAGAAATTCCTTTTCTTCGTGCTGAAGAGCAGTGATGTGCTGGACGTCCTGGTCCCCATCCTGTACTTCCTCAATGACGCCCGGGCCGACCAGTGTAAGACCAGGGTGGGCATCTGACAAAGGGGGAGGGTGGTAGTCCTTGCTAGACAGGGTGTCCGGCAGGCCCGGCCCGCCTCCCAGGAGCTCAGGCCTGGGAGTTTGATCTTCCACAAGGGACTCCCCAACATGAGTCCCTGTGCTGTCCCCCCCCATCCTGCATGACCCCCTCTGTGCCCCGTGCTGCAGCTCGGGTGGGCCTGATGCACATCGGTGTCTTCATCCTGCTGCTTTTGAGCGGAGAGCGGAACTTCGGGGTGCGGCTGAACAAGCCCTACTCGGTGCGGGTGCCCATGGACATCCCGGTCTTCACCGGCACCCACGCTGACCTGCTCATTGTGGTGAGGGGGCCCACAGAACGCGTGGGGGCCACCAACTCTCGCCCGGGCCTGGGGGTGGTGACCACCCACGGCTGCCCTTCTCTCCCCGCACAGGTGTTTCACAAGATCATCACCAGCGGCCACCAGCGGCTGCAGCCTCTCTTTGACTGCCTGCTCACCATCGTGGTCAACGGTAGGGGCCGGCGCCCACCTTCCCCGCTCTTACCACTAGGTGGCGCCAGGCCACAGGCTGACCAGCCAGCTGCTCCCCGGGGTCACGAGGCTTTCCTCCCATAAGAACAGAGTGGTGCTAACTTTTCAGTAGCATATTAAAAAAAAAAGTCCAGGTGACAACATTTTGTAGTACATTAATCCACCGCATATGAATACTGTCATCTCAACATACAGCCACTCAAAAACTATATTGGTACATTTTAGATGTATGTAATGATCATATTCCTCGCAAGGAACTGGAACCAGCGTGATAGACCTTGCTTTTTTCCCCATTTCCCTGCCCTCCCATCAACCCGTCTTCCCCTTCGCATTCACATAAGCCTTTGTTTTCATTTTTTTCCATCTATTTTTTTTGTTCTCTTTTCTTTCCCTTTCCTGTTTCTTGTTCCCCTTTTCATCTGAACATGTCCTGTCCCCCCCCCCCCCCCCCCCCCCCGTATTGGGGATTGAACTCAAGCCCTTGTGCTTGCCAGGAAGGCACTTATGTCACCAAGTTATCTCCCCATCCCTTTCCTAATGTCTGTTATACATTGTGGTCCGTATTTACATGTTTGGTTTCTCACAGCAGAGAAAACGATATGTCCTTTTTAACAACTTAAACATGTATGTCCAATTTATTTTGGCTTCAAGGTGCGTTCATTTACCTAGAAATGCCTCAAGCTTATCCTTCTTTATGGCCGAGTAGTATACTCCATTGGCCAATTCAAAAAAGTGATGAGGTTTGGTGAGGTGGCGCATCCCTGTAATCCCAGCAGTCTGGGGGGGGCTAAAGCAGGAGGATTGTAGGTTCAAGCCCAGCCTGTGCTATTCAGTGACTTGGTGAGACACTCTTAAAAAAGTGTGTAGGGGGGGTTGGGACATAACCCAGTTTGAAGGCCCTGGGTTCAATCCTCAGTACTGCAAAAACAAAACAAAACAGAACAACAACAACAACAACAACAACAAAAACCCCTTTGTATTCTGTTTCATGCCCAGTCTTCCAAATCTTGTGCATGCTTCTGGGGTGCAGCACCCAACGTGGCTGTGTTCTGAACATGTGGCAAGCACATGGCTGCTGACATTGTATCCTACAGTGTGGTGTAGGGAGTTGTGGTCTAAGTTGGGGTGCCAAAGCCTCTGATCAAATATCTTTGCCCCAGCCACAAGGTGGGGGGGCCACGGACTGAGGCAGAATAACCCCAGTGTGGATGTATTAGGCAGGCGGTGGTGACAGCTGGGTTGTTTGACTCCTCCAAGATCTGATTCGGCCTCCAGGGCAGGGGTGGGGATGGGTTGAGCAGGTGCCACAGACCCCTCCAGCTGGCCTGCAGGCCGTGGGGCCAGGTGGTGCCTTCCTGCTTGTCATTCACTGACTCTGTCCTAAAAATTTATTTCTGTCTTTCTCTTTTTTTTTTTTTTTTCTTTTCTTCTTGAAGTGTGTGTTGGGGGTGAGATTTGGGACTAAACTCAGGGCCTTCACACTGAACTATATCCGCAGCCTTTAAACATTTTTTTCTTTGAGAGCTGGGGATATACTCAGCAACACAGCACTTGCCTTCTAAGTGTGAGATCCTGAGTTCAATTTTTGGTACAAAAAAAAAAAAATTAAAACAGAATCTCACTGAGTCATTAAATTGCTCAGGCTGGGCTTGAACTTGGGATCCTCCTGCCTCACCCTCCCAAAATGCTGGGATTACAGGCCTACACCGCTCCTCCCAGCATCTACCCCACAAATCTTAACAGAGCCAGTGAGGAGGGCCAGCTCTGCCTACCCTCTGAGGGCCTCAGACATGAGGGACAAAGATAGGAGTCAAAGAGGAGCATAGACCAAGCTGTGTGTGGCGTTTCATTGTTGAAAAGCTGTGCCCAAAATGCCTAACATGACAACAGATGGTGAACCTTTTAGGCTTCCAGTGATAACACACACCTGCTGGTGGTGCATGTGCCATAGGTTCGCCACCGCTGCCCTGGCTGGGCTTGCAGGCCTGAGTCTGTGTCCCTACCCAGCATCTTATTCCTGGGGAGCTTGGGCCAGGTTTCTACCTCTCCCCAAGCCTTGGTTTCCTTGTCTGTAAAATGGGGGCACTCTCATCCAGGCTCTCTTCCCTCGTAGCACAGAAGGACTGGGAAAGAAGGATGTGTATGTGGCTTTGTAAGGAACACACCAGTTGTTTGTGGTGGTGCCTGCTTGCCATCCGGCATTCTGGGGGGCTGAGACAGATGGATTGCAACTTGGAGCCCAGCCCGGGCAACTTAATGACTTACCAATACCCCCGTGTGAAAATAAAAAATAAAAAAAGGCTGGGGGTGCAGCTCAGTGCGGAGGCCCTGGGTTCAGTCTTCAGTATCAGAAACAAACACACAAACGTGTGGTCCACACAGTCAGGTAAGGGTGGGGCGGGCTGCTGGGGCTCTGCCAGAGGCCCAGATGGAGTGAACTTGGCTACTAGGGCCTTCCTGGCTTACCGGGCTTCACAGGCAGGGCCAGGCAGGGCTGGAGAAGTGTGTTGTTCTGTCTAGACCCAGTTGTGAGCCGATGCTCCCTTGCAGTGTCACCCTACCTCAAGAGCCTGTCCATGGTGACCGCCAACAAACTGCTGCACCTCCTAGAGGCCTTCTCCACCACCTGGTTCCTCTTCTCCGCCTCCCAGAACCACCACTTGGTCTTCTTCCTGCTGGAGGTCTTCAACAACATCATCCAGTACCAGTTTGATGGTGAGGCACCAGCCCAGGCCTAGCCTTGGGCCAGGGGCCAGGAAGGGGGTGGGGAGTGGCAGCCTGGGAACTGGCCTCTCGGAAGTGCTGGGTGGGGCGGCACCTCCCCCAATGGATGTCATGTATTGAGCTCTAGCTGTGTACTTGAGGGGAGGGGATACTGTGAGGAATAGAGGTACACACTGGGGGGGGCAGGAAGGGGCTCATGGCTGGTGGAGAGCACCTCTGCAGTCTGGTAGCAGGCAAGGTCAGCAGGGTAGGAGCTGACCCTTGCCGTGTCATACACCTGGCTACTTCTCATTACCTCTGTGATTGTCCACATATTACTTCACTTCACACCAATAGGGACCTCAGAGGGTGTTGGGAGGGGATGAAGCCAAATAGCCCATGTACTAGCACAGTGTCTGGCAACTCAAATATAGGGACTTGTTTTTATTGTAAAATAAATGAGGCACAGTGATGTACCCTTATAATCCTGGTGTGGAGAGAGGCTGAGGCAGGAGGATCATGACTTGGAGTCTAGCCTTGGCAACTTAGTGATACCCTGTCTCAAAAGTAAAAGACGGAAAGGACTGTATCTCAGTGGTGGGCCCTGGGTTTGATCTCCAGTACTATCCCCCTAAAATTGTAATGATCTAAGAGGATTAATGGGAGTAATGAGAGCAGAACAGCATTGTGGGGAGAGGATGGTAGGTATGTGGGTATGCAGGGGCCCTGGGGTGACTGGTGGAGTTGAAAGCAGATCCGTGCAGCATAAAGCTGGACCAGAGGTGCAGAGGGCACCAAAGGACCAAGAAGACATTCGTGTCTTTGCCTGGGAACATGGAGGTGGCTAGGCACATGCCATGGTGGCCTCCTGGGCTTCTCCCTGCCTCAGGGAGAAGGGTGAAGTATTTAAGAGCTGGCTGTATGGACAGTGACAGGCTGGTACCACCCCACTATACCAGGGGTTACTCTTTTTGTTTTCCTTGCAGTGTTGGGGATTGAACCCAGGGCCTTCACACTGAGCTACAGCCTTAGCCTATTTTTTTGTGTCTGATTTTTCAAGACAGGGTCTTGCTATGTAATTCAGGCTGGCCCTGAACTCACTATGTAGTCCAGGTTGGCCTTGAACTCATGGAAATCCTCCTGCCTCAGCCTCCTGAGTATTGGGATTACAGGTGTGTGCCACCATGCCTGGTTGCCCTTTTTATTGGTTTTTTGTTATGTTTTGTTTTGTTTTGGAATCAGGGATTGAACCCAGGCCCTTGTGCTTGCCAGGGAAGTGCTTATTCCACTGAACCATCTCCCCAGCCCCTGGTCACTCTTTTTAATTAATTAATTAATTTATTTAAAAATAATCTGGGTTTTCACAGTCATTAAATTGCCCAGGCTGAGCCTGAACCTGTGATCCTCTTGCCTCAGCCTCCCAAATGCTGCCATGCCCAGTGCAGGGTTGTAGGGTCTTAAGGAACCAGGAAAGGGGCAGTCAGGCCAGAAGCTGTTGGCACACACAGCTGTGCCTTCCCTTCCAGCTCCCTCTGCTGCACTCCCCCCAACCATCTCTTTCCCTGGGAGTGACACCTTCATGTCCTGCAGGAGGCCAGCCCAGAGTCAGGGGAGGTGAGGGACCCCCGAGTGGAAGTGTGCTCCCTCCCACAGGCAACTCCAACCTGGTATATGCCATCATCCGCAAGCGCAGTGTCTTCCACCAGCTGGCCAATCTGCCCACTGACCCACCGGCCATCCATAAGGCCCTGCAGCGGCGCCGGCGGACCCCGGAGCCCCTCTCCCGCACCAGCTCCCAGGAGGGCAGCTCCATGGAGGGCTCCCGTCCTGCTGCTCCTGCGGAGCCAGGCACCCTCAAGACCAGCCTGGTGGCCACCCCAGGTTTGGCATTGGCAGGCAGGCAGGAGGGGGATGTGGCCCTGGCACAGTTGGGGCACCAGTGTGGTGTCTGAGGTGGCACCTTTCTTTTGCAAGTGCATGACCTGTATTGGGGGCTGGCCAGAGTAACGGATTGGGGACCCAGGAATGGGAGCTTGCTGGGGACATGGCCTCAGGGCTCTGAGACAGGTGGTTGCAGGGCTGGGGCAAGGGAGGTGGGACGCATTGCCACCCTCTCCCTGTTTCCCAATTGCTCTGGGCCAGAGGTGATAACATTCTACAGTAGCTGGAGGACAGGTAGCCTCAGGGGACAGGCCATGGTCCCCTCACTTACTACCCATGTCCCTCCTGTGCCTCATCCAGGCATTGACAAGCTGACAGAGAAGTCCCAGGTGTCCGAAGATGGCACCTTACGGTCCCTGGAGCCTGAGCCCCAGCAGAACTTGGCAGAAGACAGCCTGGCTGAGGGGGTGGGTAATGGGATATGGGGTGCATGAGGCAGGGTCTTGCCTTCCTCCCTGGCCTCTGCAACAGGCTGGGCTAGAATATTCTGAGGTCACTTCTAGCAGAAGGACAGGCCAGAGCCCAGGACATCAGGGTTGGCACTGCTGTGGGGTGGGCGGTTCACTTCCTTGTTTACGGGGTACAGTAAAGCCCATGGCCTTCAGCCTCCTCATCCATCAGCCTTATCTGAGGCTGGCCTTTACCCGGCTTGCCCTGTCCAGCCCTGGCCCTAAACCTGTCACTAGGCTGTGCTGGGCTGGACTGGGGCCCAGGACAAAGGGTGCTGGGCTGGGCCTGTCCCTCTGTTGGAAGCGAGTCTCCCATGGGGGGCAGGGGCAAGACCTCACTGCCCTCTGCCCTGCACCCACTCCCTCCTCCTTCCCTTTCCTTCCTGGGCACCAGGAGCCTGGCCAGGCATGGAGGGAACAACGACGACTGTCCAGTGCATCAGTCAGTGGCCAATGGATCCCAACGACAGATTGGGTGAGGACCCCACCCTAGAGGAGTGAGGGGTGAGGATGCAGAGGTAGGCCTGGGTCCAGCTGCCTGGCCCCAGGAACTGCTCAGCCAGTACACACAGGGGTGGCGGTATATCCTAGCAGAGGCATGTGTGATGAAAGCCCAGCTCCAGGCCAGCCCTTCCACCTGGGTGATGGTCCTTCCCATGTGCGGCCCATTTCAGATCAGCTTTTCTGTCTACATGATCTGCCCAGTCCCCTGGAAGCACTGAATTCCAGCTGCCCGCAGCACGGACTTCCCTAATAAATCACTCTGATTTCCTTCCCTGCATTGCGACCCTCTCCCTGTTTCCCAATTGCTCTGGGCCAGGGGTGATAACATCCTACTGATCATGCCCTTGTGGGTAGTCACAGGGACAGTCTTCCAAAGGTGCGTGGGCCAGTAACTGGTCTGCAGTACCATGCAAGGCGCCCAGGGCCCTCCCCTACAGCACCAGCAGATGTTCCGGCTCTGCTGGCTGCAGGCCGAGTTATGCAGGGCCCCTGGCCCTGCGTCAAGTTGAGAACTGCTCCATAACCATGGGGATCCCTCCCCAGATCCTCTCCTGGAAGTCGAAGCTGCCGCTGCAGACCATCATGCGGCTGCTGCAGGTGCTGGTGCCACAGGTGGAGAAGATCTGTATTGACAAGTGAGTCTGGGCTGGGCACTGCTTAGGAGCACGGGCTAGCTAGGCTTGGGTGGGAGGTGGCCCAGGATGCTGGGGATCTCCATTTCTCACAGGGGCCTGACGGACGAGTCGGAGATCCTGAGATTCCTGCAGCATGGCACCCTGGTGGGGCTGCTGCCTGTGCCACACCCCATTCTCATCCGCAAATACCAGGCCAACTCAGGCACCGCCATGTGGTTCCGCACCTACATGTGGGGTGTCATCTATCTGAGGTAGGCCTCGTGGGAGGGATGGCAGCTGTCCTGGGTAGGGCTAGGCTCAATGGAGACCTTGGCTGTGCCTTGCCTGCGTCTGTAATGGACTGAACATCAGAGCAGTCAATCAAGGTGGCCCTACCTGGTGGAGCTTGGGCACCTACTGCCTAGATTGGGACATCGAGATGGGAGGGGTTGATTGGGGCTCTGCTGCTGCCCAGCCCCTCCCCTGGACCTTTTCTGCTCCCTCTGCAGGAATGTGGACCCACCCATCTGGTATGACACTGATGTCAAGCTCTTTGAGATCCAGCGGGTGTGAGCAGGAAGCCAGCAGGGGCTGTGGATGGCTGGGCCCTCCTCCCCAATGCCCCCTGACTCTTTGTTCTGAGTTTTCCATGAGTGTCATCGGGGGCTGGGGCAGTGTGGCTGGGTCCTGGGTGGCAGGTTGCAGAGACCCCTTGTGGCTGGAGATGATGGAGACCTTGGATCCTAAACCCTCCAGACTGGCCTCCCAGGAGCCTAGGTCTCCAAGGGTGCAGGCCCTGCCAGAGCCCCCGACCCCCGCTGGCTCCCTCTTCAGGACCCATTTTTGTGATGATCCCTTCCCTGCCCACCTGTTCCTCTGCTGCCCACCCCAAGAAGCCACCAGGTCATTGGGTTGGAAAGAGTTTGCCCAAGCAGGAGCCAGGGGATGGCCCCTGAGGCATCGGGGCAGGGGTGGGGGCCCTCCAGGTCTCTTGGCCTAAAGCCTCCTCTTCTAGTCCCATGAGTAGGAGTGTGGCCCAGCTGCTGGAGGAGGCTGGGCACTGACTGATACCAGACGGGGGTGGGGGGGCAGCTCATGTCTTCTAGTTGTTAGAGGGGTCATTGAGGGCCAGTGGATAGAGCCTGGATGATGAAGGCCCTGGGGTGCAGCTGCTCCTACTCACCCACTGCTTGGATGAGGGGATGGAGGTTGCTCCCCTCCACCTGCCCAGCCCTGGCCTATAGGTCTCCTCACCCCACCTGTGTTGGTACAATCTTTGCTCTGTACAATCAGTCACTTTACATAATAAACTTCCCTCCCCATGTGCTGCCTCTGTGCTTAGGATGTGAGCCAGGTATCGGGCCATGGCTGTCAGTGTCAAGGCAGCTGGGGACTCTGTACCCCAGAGTCAGTTCCCCAAGTATATTTATGCATAACTGGTTACAGAAATGTGTCATTTTCTTGAGTGTGAAGGCAATATGGGGCCCAGTTACCAGAGACAAGCCCACACTAGACAGGTCCTGGTAGCCACTGAAGCAGTGCTGGAGGCCCTGGGTATCATGGGAGTAGGAGATGGGACTGTGCTCCCCAGGCCTCACCTTGGCAAGGCAGCTGTTTGCACTGGGTTCAGGGAGACGGATGGGCTGTCAGCGGCTGCCTTGTCACCTTTCTGCTCCACCCCAAGGCTCAGAGGATCACCAGGCTTGGGCCTCCCACCATGCTGAGCCAGCTGCACAAAGTCCCTCAAGGCTCTGCCCCAGAGAAAGGGTGGCATTGGGGGCTGGAGGTGAGGCCTACAGGAGCCCAGCCCATCTCTTCCTGCTTTGTCTCATGGATCAAACAAAGAATTGGTTTAGATCCTGACCCAGGAACAAGACTGTCCCACACCACAGCCCTGCCTGGGACAACCATCCTTCCCACCGTGCCTGGAGTGTCAGATCTATTGCTGGGAACAAATACCATGAAGCCTGAATGCAATCGATCAAACAAACAGTGTTTATGGTAGCAAGAGAGAGCTGTTGAGCTCCACCTGGCAGCTAATTAATGAGCTCATTAGAAGACTGGGTGTGTGGGGAGAGGGGCAGGGCTACCTGCGGAGCTTTGAGCTGGACCTCTGATCTCCCTGGATGTTCTGGGCCAAGCTTGGACTACAAGGTCCTCATAGGAAGAGGCAGGCCCTGAGGCCTGGCTGGGGAGGAGTGCCCCCTCCTGTGCCCTTGGATTCCATTGTTTAGATCTGACTCCCTGAGAGTAGCAGGGATTCTCTACAGCTTCCTGAGGTGCAGCCTGTGCTGTATGCATTATGGTGGTGAGGCAGGAGGCAGGCATGTGCCAGCCCTGGGAGTGGCCATCCAAAGCTGTGTCCAGGTCCTGGCCTTGGGCTTGGGCTACTGGCAGTGCCCTCCTCTCTCAGGAAGTAGGAGGCTCTGGGGGCCTCTTGGAATGAGCCATCTTCCCAGAGACTTGGGCTACCATCTCTCCCACCTTGGCCCTGTGGGATTCTGCTGAGAGTGGGTTTCTTGGAAAGCTCAGGCCCCCAAGTAGACCTCTACCAGCCCCCCAACAGAGTGCATGCGGTAGAAGACCCCCAGAGGCAGGCCAAAGTTGACAATGGTGAACCATGTTCGGTAGCCAAAGAATTCCTTCTCCAGGCCATTTTCAAACTCCGGGTGGATGCCAAAAGCAGGCATCATCCACAGCTGTGGGGCAAGAGAAGGGTGAGTAGGGAAGGTGCTGATTCCTTCCCCAAGGCGCTCGGCTCAGGGGAGTCTGGGTCCAGAAACTATGGTCCTCTAGCAGTGCTCCTACCCCATTGTCTTGGGCTTTCAGGGCAAACTCCTCTCTGCCCCTGTCTTCTGTGCCCTGCTCTACAGAAGCCTCAGCCGCCTTCCTGCTGTGCCTGGGACAGCAGATGGAGCAGGAGGCCCCCAGGCTGCCTCCACACATGGTGTATGGCAAGAATTCCCATCCAGCAAGCTGCTCTGCCAAGCTGGGCTCCCCTGGGCCCTGAGCTCAGGCTTCACTGTCCTGCTAGTTACAGCCTCACCCTGTCCCCTGTCCCCTGTTGCTTTCCTCTCCGAATCCTCTCCGTCTTGTGGGCCCAGGTCAAACCCTCCTTATGTGTTCACACTTCTCTGAGCTCCTAGTGTACTTTAGACCAATTTATTACTCCTCTGCCTGGACATAGGGCTTCGCATGTGGGGTGTGTTTTTAATGTATTACGGGTTTGGAGTCAAGCAACTCTGAGTTGTGCCAACACTGCGATTTACAGGCTGGAGAACAAGGTGCCAGACAACTCCTAAGCCTCAGCTTCCTCATCTGTGCAGAGAGGGAGATGCCTGTTGTTCTGGATCACTATGATGGCTTGATGAAACATTTTTCCAAGAGGTGGGCCTGGGGCTTAGTAGCCTCCAGAAGCTGAGTGATCATTATCTTTCACTAGACTATTTTAGAGAACTAGGCACCTTTTGATCTTATCAAATTTAGTGTACAAATCCAGTAGTAATTCTCTAACTGGCCCCTTGGTGTCTTCTGAGCTGGGAAGTAGGTAGAAATCTTATTATTATTTATGTATTAGGTACAGGGCCTCACTACACAGCTCAGCCTTCTAGTGATCCTTCTGTCTCAGCTTTCCCAGCACTGGGATTACAGGTGTGAGCCACCACACCCTGTCTTGGTGGCTGGCTCAGTGCGCATGCAGACATGGCATGTGATGCCAGGGATTGAAAGTCCCTGAGCTTGCCTGAGCAGGTGCTTAGTCTACTGAGCTATCTTGTTGGCCCTAGAAATCTTATTGTTTGGGAGGAGCAATCAGCTATGTGCTTGGCACATTCATTCATGCCAGGCAGCTCGAGGGGGCCACTTCCTGCTTTCAAACAGCATCAAGCTAGTTGGGAAGAGGCCCATGAACTCGATCCATTCCTCCCTGCATGTGGGTTCCAGGCCCATCTCCCCCTGCCCATAGGGCCCAGGACCCACCACTCACTGTGATATTGCACAGGATGAGAAAGAGGGATATTTCCTTGAGGATACGCCGCTTCCAGTTGAGATGGTTGTAGGAGTGGATGTAGGCCCGGGAGGCCCTCCGCAGATCCTGGCCCAGCTCCAGCAGGGAGCCCCTGCGCGAGTGCTCGGCCTCCTTCTCCTCCAGGCTCCGGGGAGCCACCTCCCACAGTGGGCGGCGGTGCAGGCCCTCGATGATGAAGAGGTTCTGGGTGATGTGCTGCAGGATGAGCAGCAGTGAGTAGGCCAGGATGAGCTGGTTGAGCAGCTCATTGGGGCGAGTGGCCACAATGGCCACGATAGAGAAGTAGGCGATGCCCATCTGGCCTAGTGCGGCACCCATCAGCAGCACCACGTCCAGGCTGCGGGTCGGGTTCTTGAGTGTGTCCAGCTCACGCTCCTCCAGCCCGTGGATAGCCGTGCCCACCAGGCATGCCAGGCTCATGGCCGGCAGCGTGGCCACGTAGAAGGCATAGTAGAGTGTGAAGTACTGGCGGGCAATGTTGGGGCCACTTGCCTCGATCTGGAAGAGCACAAAGACGCACAGCCCTGCCACCAGCACCAGCAGGCCCAGCAATGGCCCAAAGATGGCCCCGTGTAGGCGGAAGGATGGGGAGCTGGGGTGCGGGCCCGTGTGGGCTGCCAGGCAGCGGCCCACATTCTTCCACATGACGAAGAGCACAGCACAGCAGATGAGGCAGTACTCAGTGCTGAAGGGATAGAGCATCAGGTAGCCCTTCCGGAAGACCTCGCAAACTGTGGCATTGAGGCACAGGCAGGTGTTGGTCTCGTTGCCTGGGAGTGAGCAGAGCAGGAGGCCACTTTAGGTGCACCCTGTTCTGAGAAAACTGGTGGCACCAACCACCCTCACCCCACCCCAACCCCGAACTTCTGAGAAGTGGGAGGTATCAAGCCAGCTGCTCATTTTACAGATGTGGAAACCTGGTGGGGGAGTTATCATAGAAACCGGAAGTCACAGAATGCTCATTCTTTTACGAAGGGGTTGAAGACTTCAGGTAACAAGGTTGTATAAAGCAGTTAAAACATGGTGTCCCTGGCACCAAATGTCACTGCCACAAATCACTTACAGGGCAGGGCATACCTATTACATGCAATGGGAGATCTGGCTCCCGTATGTGAGCACAGCGGCTGGCCTCAGCAACACACACTGGGGTAGCGAGACCACAGTGCCTTTCAACCAGCTGACTTTAAAGTGCACGGCGTCACCAGGGAAGTGCAGGTACCGAAATGTCTGAACTGAATCTAATTGAGACTTTGGTCCTTGGTTTCAATTTCTAGGAAGAATGGGACAGGGGCACAAGTTCAGTGCTACCACTAGGAAGCAGCTGGACAAATCTCGCTGTCAGTAGGGAAAAAGAGATGTAATTGCCTTAAATAAGCATGCAGCGTGCGTGAACCAACCATCTGCAAAAGACATTTCTTGGACTAAATGGAGAAAATGGAATATGGAGAATATCGAGGATTGGAATGATGCTAAAGAAATATGTTGGCAGCCGGGTGTGGTGGCGCACGTCTGTAATCCCAGTACTCGGGAGGCTGAGGCAGGAGGATTGTTGTGAGTTCAAGACCAGCCTGAGCTACAAAGTGAGCTTAAGGCCAGCCTGAACTGCATAATGAGACCCTGTCTCAAAAAAAGACAAAAAAAAAAAATAATAATATGTTGGCAATTAAAATAGCATGTGGTCACATAGGGAATGACACATTTTTGTTTGTCTGCTTTGTTTTTTTGAGACAGGTTCTTGCTATGTTCAGGCTGGCCTTGAACTCCCTAGGTAGCCAGGACAGCCTTGAACTTGTGGCAATCCTCCTGCCTCAGCCCCTTCAGTGCTGGGATCACAGGTACATGCCACCACTCCTGGCAACTTTTATCTTTAGATAAAAGCTGAAATGTTTTGAGATTAAATGCCAGGATTTCTGAAATTTACTTGGCAAGAAATTAATATAAATGTGGTGAAATGTTAATCTTTGTTACAGCTAGACAACAGCTATATTCTGTTATTCAATTCATCTGTACATTTGAGTTTTTTAATTAAAAAAACGTGATGTCACTTGTTCCTGATTCCCTTTAAAAAGCTTTAAAAAAAATAAAAAAAAAAACAAGGAAACAGCTTAAGGAGTGTCCAGAGCACACAGGCGCACCATGATTTATGGAATGGGTGCGCAGGTGCGTTGTGTGTTGGGAGGGCTTGGCTGGAGGGCGGGGTGGGAACAGACACAGGTGGGGCTGAGTCCCACATATCAGAAGGTTCCCAGGTGGCCTTAGGAGATGTAGCTGAGGGAGCACACACAGATAGAGAATTAGTCATATGGAGCGATCTAGACAGCTTTTTTCTGCCTACTAAGCTCCTGCTCTGCCTGCTCTGCCTAAGTTTGTATTAGAGAAAGGTTCCTTTTAGCCCTGAAGGCTTCTGAGTTTCTTACAAGTAAAATGCAAATAGCACAAGGTGGGGCACATACTGAAAGGACTTCTCAGTGAGGAGCTCAACCAGGATTAATGGTTAGCTTGCTGACAGCCAGGGTTGCTGGGAGCAGGGAGCAGGGCTGTAAGGCCCTAGCCTCTTGGGGTGAAAAACATATGGTGGATAAGCTGCAGTTTTCTGTTGGCTCAGAACTCCATAACTTCCTGAGCCTCACCAGCCTGAGGGCGCAGAGTACTGTAGTGTACTGTAGTAGTGTGGTGCATGGTTGCAGGGAGGGCTAATCCTCCTCTGTACCTGAGAACTTCTCCATCATGGCGTTGAGCTCAGCCTCAATCTCATGGTGCATGGAGTCATTGGTCACAGCCAGAACCCACAACAGCAGGTTGGTGGCCAGGGTCAGCATCAAGCCACACCTGGAGAGAAGGTTACCCTTTGCTCACACAGCCTGGTTGGCTCTCTGGGTGCCTGCTCCTCACCCTTGACTGCTGTTGGGATGACCATTTGGTCCCCAAGCCAAATCCCATGTAGCATTAGGGACTCAGGCAAGGCTGCCCTAGCAGCCACTAAGATGAATCCCAGACTGACCAAAGCCTCCAGCCTCCCTGTATAGGGAAGTTGTGGGGACACTGAGAACCTCAGGAAGTTTTGGAGGCTGAAAAGACTTACCTCGTGAGGTTAGTCTGAACTTGAACACAGTCTTTACAATGTTTCCAGAGCACCCAGGTCTGAAAGAAACAGGGATTTGAACCCAGGGTCTTGTGGGGATGGTGGGTGTTGTTTGTATATTTACAGTGGAAAAGACAGTGATGGAGTAGGTTGGAATTCTAGCTCACAAATTTCTGTGCTGTGTGATATCGGGTTAGTGGCAAGATGGCTCTGAGTTTTGAGTGGTCTCAGCTCTGAAAAGGGACATTGGGGGCTGGGAGTTCCACCACTTGGGGAAATGCTTATTTGGTGGTGGCAATAAAGAAGGTCATGTAAATATAGCACCTGACACCAGCCAGCCTGGTGCATAGCAAAAGACCAGGAGAGAATCGGACATTGTTACGAAGAGGAGGAGTACTTACCTGGAGTGTATATTAGCTATATGTTTAGTGCATATTCAGCTATGTGCTCAGGTGGAAAGGGTTTATAGGCATGTACATTTGGGAGTCACAGTGTGTGGTGTGTGTTGATGCAGGTATACTTGGAAGTGTGTGGGTGTGGGCACATGGGGGTGAGCATCTGTAGGGGTCCTACATGTGTCTACACACCAGAACACAGAGCCATTCATTGCCTTATGGCTGGTTCTGGCACAGCTAGGGATGTGTATGCACACGGCCTGGGCAGGAAGAGCATGACCCTGGTGGCACAAAGATGGCAGAGGCCCATCACCTGGAAGCCCATGAAGATGATCTCGATGGCCGGGAAGACAAGCTCCAGCTGTGACTTGCAGTGGCTGTGGCTCACGTCATAGCCGATGCGGAAGACATTGAGGCAGATGGTGCAGCTGCCAAAGAGCACCAGGGAGCCTGGCTGGGCCAGGCAGGCATTGGCACCTGCCTTGGAGCTAGCTGTCCCTCCCTGTCTTCTCCCTCCATCTGGCACTCTGGTACTCACCCCGTACCCAGATGGGTCCTGCATGAGGGTCACGGTGGAGCACTGCCTGGGGCTGCCGCGTGGTGCCCACTGTATAGTACAGGAGCCAGATCAGGGCCATTACCTTCAGTGCAGCCAGCAGGATCCATACATCACCCAGGGTGATGGACACGTTGTTGAAGATCATGCTGCCAATGAAGGCCCCACCCAGGAACACCACATTGAGGGCCAGGAGTCCCGAGAAGAGCTGCCCAGCCTTCTGTGCCTGTCGGTCCCGCCGCAGCAGCAGGGACCAATGGCATCCTAGCCAGGACTGCTGCCTTGGTGGGCCTGCGTACTGCGTCTCCTTGGCCCCTGAATCCATTTGGTCCTCCTTGGCTGGAGTTGCTTCAGTGTCTTGTGCTTCTAGAGAGGCCATGGGTGGAGCCTCAGCAGGGGCTGGAAAGAGAAAAGTGGCCTATGATAGCTGTCAGGTTGACCTAGGTTCAAGTCTACTTTGCCCCCTGCAGCTGTATAACCTGAGGTAAGCATGACAATGTGTCTGCTTGGGGTTCTTGGAGTAGCAGTACCCATCCCATTTACCTTACAGGTCCCAAGGCAAAAAGATAGTGCAATCTTTTGTGTTTCACACAGACATAAGGAATTGATTTGACTGACTTCAGGACCACGTGAACCATCCCACTCCCAGTTGGGCCACCCCACTTGCTAATGACCCAGGGCCTAATCCCAAGGTGAGACAACAGTGCTATGCCAGCCAGTGGAGTCACAGGCATCTGCTAGTGCCTGGCAACTGAGACTTTTCATGAACAAAAGGTAGCCCCTGCTGACTTCTGGGAGGAATTCCACTCTGGAAAGTGGGGCCATCAGGTTGGTGCCTTCCCCAATTTGAGATGGTCCGGTTATGCTGGCCTACAGTGTGCTGAGCAGGCTTCCAAGACTAAGTGTGGGCTTGGGGGTGGAGAGAATGCTGTGGTCTCTATTATATCTACACAAGGTGTCTGTATGATTACTTTAAAAGGGTCTAGAAAGTATCTACTGAATTTACAATGGTGTTTTCTTCAGGAAAATGGGTGGGGGTGGGCTGGGAGCAGTAGATTCTCTTTAGGTTTAATGCTCTGGTATTTAAAAAAATAGCCTTGTTTATGCAATTAAAATAAAATTTAAGGCATATTAAATGTTAGGGGTGAAAGTTCAGGCATTGATTTGCAAAGTGTATCAGGCAGGTTGGTTCTCTTGTTAATAGGACAACTTCTACCTTAACAGAGCTGACTTCCATTTGTCCCTACTCCCTAGCAGTCCCATGAAAGGCCAGCACAGCAGGGCGACACTATCCTTGACCCCCTTCTTTCTCTGAATATGTCTTGCCACTCCCATTTCCCCAAGCTTTCACTCAGGCCAACCACTCTGTCACTTGCTTGGGCCAGATCTGGGGTCACCCAAAACCTGCAGCTTTAGTATATCATGCTGTCCTGTCTGGGCCCCTTTGGCCACTCTTCCTTCGCAGCAGTATTGAGCTGCTGTGGATACTGTCCCATTGCTTCTGCATGAGAGGTTCCCCTGAGAGTTCCTGCCTCCCCAGGGATAGGGGTTCCGAGTGCTCACCCGTCCATTCTCCAGGCAGAGATCCAGGCATCCTGTTCACCTCTGCCTTTATCCACTGTATCCCCTCAGGCCCAAGCCTGTCCATGCTAGCTCCCAAACTTCTCTTAGACCTCTTCAACCCCAGCCACAACCATGGTCAGGACTCCTACCACTCTCCCGCCTGCAATGCTCATTTCCTCCTGAGGGCTCTTCAGGGACAACCGGCTACCCTCCATTTCAGTAAGTCCAATGCACCTGCTGTGTGATATGTGTGGCCTTTCAGACTTAAGCAAAATGGATGTGTATGTAGGGGCCTGGTCCACACAGCACTCTAGGCAGGGTGGCTGCTGCTGCCTTCTGGCCTGGCCTTGATTCACCTCCCCAGTGTAATATCCAACCTCCACTCCTCCCCCTTGGTTGTGTCAACCTGTTGCAACTCCCAGAATGCCCTCTGCTCTTGCTCACCTACCTGCCTTTGCCCACACCCCAACTTTTTTTTTTTTTTGTCTTTTTGAGACAGGGTCTCACTATGCAGTTCAGGCTGGCCTTAAGCTCACTTTGTAGCTCAGGCTGGTCTACAACTCACAACAATCCTCCTGCCTCAGCCTCCCCAAGTGCTGGGATTACAGGCATGTGCCACCACGCCTGGCTGCACACCCCAACTTTTGACAGGAATGTCCACCCCCCTTGTCCCCTGGTGACTATATGTGTCCTTCAGGACTAATCAGACACTCACAAGGATTCATCAGAGACTTAGTGACCTTCCTCAACTCCCCTGTTCAGGGTGGGTGAGGGTCCCCCCTCAGTCCTCACCTACCCCTCATCACTGGTGTGTCACCCAGCAGGCTCTATCTTAATTAGCTGTGCTTTGCTCTTTCTCTCCTTCAAGACCCTGAGCTTTGGACTTTCCCTCCACACAAATACCAGAAACCCAAGGTCATAGAGGATTCTTTTTTTTTTTTTTTTTTTTTGTCTTTTTGAGACAGGGTCTCACTATGCAGTTCAGGCTGGCCTCGAGCTCACTTTGTAGCTCAGGCTGGTCTCGAACTCACAACAATCCTCCTGCCTCAGCCTCCCGAGTGCTGGGATTACAGGCATGCGCCACCACGTCCGGCTACACAGAGGATTCTTAAGTGTCTTCTCTGCACCCCTATTCTCTCTCATGTTTATCCTGGGCAATATTTGTACCTTTTATTGTTCTCCTGGAGTAAATGGAGTATTAAGCCTTGGACACTTTTTGAAGATTTTATAATAATTTCTACTCATTTCCAACTCTATCTGCCACCCAAAGGCAAATTCCACATCAGACCCCTGGCCACAATCAGGGCATCTGCCTCCCACACTCATCTAGCCTTAGGAGAAATCTCCACATTTCCCTGGTGGCTTCCTGGCTCCTGCCAGCCTTGCTTTCTTTTCTATGTTTGCCACCATCTCTTCCCCCTCCAATAACCCTTGCTATCCCTTCACCACTTGGGAAGCCTTTCCTCTCTGCCAAGGCATGAAACATGCTGGTAGTTATTTTGCTGGGGCCACACCTCTCTGTTAATAGTGGGTGTGTGCTGTCAGGCGTAGTGTGGGTGTAGTTGGCTCCCCTCAAGGTCAGGAGCTCCTCCAGAACAGAGCTCTGGTCCTGCTTAACCTGGACCCTACATCCCCCACAGCATAAACTGGGCAGTACTCTCCCTATGTTTGCTTATGGGCTCTGGTGGTTTCCGAGGAACTTTCAGCACCAGAGTGGTGGACAGAGACCCTTCCTATTAACCCATTCCATCCTGTGGCAGCCGAACAAGCTCTCCAAGCGATCTCTACCTTTTCTTTCCAGGCTCCCTTGCCGAGGCTGAGTTAAGCTGAAACTCAGAGGACACTTTTTTGTTCCTTTTCTGCTGGCTTGGCGGCTCCACCTCATCTTCCCTAGAACCTGCCCCTGCCCCACCTCCCAAAGCAGGCTGCTCTAAAGGGTAAGAGCCCTGGTTCCAGCCTATACTGTAACACAGTACTTTTGTGGCAAGCTACTTAGACTCCGTGCCTCAGTGCTGTAAACAAACATGCAACTATGGAATAGCATAGCCCCTAGTAGTAGGAGCCACTTGGTAATTTCTTGAACAAATAAAAGGAAGACATTTGAGCAGGATACTTGCCTTACAGAGTCTTGTCAGATTTATACGATTTAACACAAACAAGTGTGTAGAGCAGCCCGTGTTGGCTATTTGTGTATTTCTTCCCTAGAGTTTTTAAGAGGTCCTGGAAAGGAGGGAAGGGTAGGGGTTATTGGTGAATTTCAGGGACGATTTTGGCAGACTGCAGACCTAGAGGAGACGCTGAAGCAAGCACGGTTCAGATCCTCTCATTCCTCTATGATCCTTTTGCTGACCTTTCCACCTCCGGTTTCAACCCTCCAGAAGCGCTAAAGGGAGCTACTAAAGGGATGAATTAGGTTCACCGCAGGACTGGAGTCGGAGTGGGGACCCCAGGGGTCTAGAGGAGAATGTGTAGGACAAGGACAGGAGTCTGCCTCCCCCCCGGCACGCCTCACCGAGTGTCGCCCGCCCAAGGGAGGGCCGGGACACAAACTGGTTTATGTATGAGGTTGGAGGCGGGCGATGAAAGCTGAGGAGCCATCGGGGCGCAGGGCGGGCCCAGGAGCCCAGAACCAGCCCGGGCAGAGGCTGCTGAACTAGGGCAGAGACACTTCAGGACTCCTTCCAGAGATACCCGAGGGACTCCAGGACCCGGCTCGGCATCCAGGCAGCCCCAGCCACCTACCCCGATCACCAGGCATCCAGGTTTCGCGCGTCTTCTCCGGTAGGCGCCCCCTCTCGGCTGTATGGATCCGGTCGGGGCAGGGCGTGCGCCTCCGCAGGTGAGCTCAGAGCCCAAGTTGGGGTCCGGGCGGTGAAGGGGCCGGGCACCGGACTAAAGGAGTTGACCTCCTGCAGGCCAGCCCGTGTCTGGGCCTCGTCCCTGGAGCCCTTAGCTCCTGAATCTTGCTATGAAAGCAGTGTGTGTGTGTGTGTGTGTGTGTGTGTGTGTATACACACACACACACACACACGCGATTGCAAGAATGTTCTCCCGAGGGCGCTCTGGGTTCGAGCGGTGGTACTGGAAGCCTTACCTGATCCCTGGGAGGGCATCGCCGCGGGCTGACCACTGACCGAGCGCAGCGCCGTCTGTCAGTCCGTCCAGGTGAGGAGGCTCTGGCGCCCCCGACCGATGCCCCTGACACCCTCCCCCCGCGGGACTGCGCAGCCGCCGCTCGGGCTCCACGACACATCGATTTTTCTGTTGACTTTGAGAATCTCATTAAACCCTCGTTAATTACCCCGCGGGGACTCGGGCCCAGAGCAGCAGCCAATGGTGAGGTGGCTGGACAGGCGGGCGGGGCAGGAGGCGGTGCCGGAGTGCCGAGGAGGAGTCCTCAGCGGTTGTGGTGGGACAGGGTCCTGGGCAGGTGGGCTGGCCCTGTGCTGGCAGCCTACTCCACGGTAGGTAGATTGGTGGTGCAAGGGCCTGAGTGAGGTCTAGGGTTCAGGCCGCACTTTTTTTCTGGCAGCCAAGCTAGGACCTTCCAGTCTGGCATCATCTTTCCTGTACCTTATCACGGGGCAAGGATGCACCCAGACAGTCCTTTCTGTTCCTGAAGTCAAACAAGAACTTGAGGCTGAAGTGGCGGGGTTAAAGCCTCATCTGGACAAGGTGGGAGGCACACGGCTCCCCCCGGCCCGCTTCAGGTTCCCCTGTACCCTCTGATCCCCGCAGACCTCTTCTGCTCAAAGGGTCTAGACAGTTTTCCTCTGATATCCCCTGAGCTTAAGCTGCCACTACCTCCGTACTGTTCCCCAAATGACTCCAGCCATGGTCGGGTCCTGTCACAGCCTCTCCTCCGACTGACTAGGGGATCTTCTGGCTGGCTGTGACCCTTCTTTTCCCAGTATCTGGTCCCCAGACTCTCTTACCCTACAATCTGTATCAATGTTACGAGTTGCTGAAATTCCTGAGATATTTTTTGATGGAGAAAATGCTACTGCTTATGGCTAAGGTGGTGCCGTTGGGCAGGATGAATGAGTGTTTGGTAGCGCAGTAGGGTAACTATGGTTGACAGCAATTCACCAGGTGTTTCAACATCATGAAGAAAGGATTTTGAATGCTCCCAACACAAAGAAAGGATCTATGTGAGATGATAGATATGCCAATTACTATAACCTGATCATGACACATTGTATACCTGGGCTGAAATGCCACAAGGTACTCCATAATTATGTACAAATTACTATGTGTCAATTCTAAGATACGTTAATAAAAATCTCTGTTTTTTTTTTTTTTTTAACAGTTTGAAGGCTCTCTGTGGTGTAACTTTGGGCAAGTCACTTTACTTCGCAGGGCCTCAGACTCTTTGTAAATTGTGAACACTGGGCTAGGTCAGTCTTTCCTAACCTTTGTTATGTCATGAGATACATAAAAATGTGAATGCATTGCTGGGCGTGGTGAATGCTGTAATCCTAGCATTCAGGAAGCTGAGGCAGGAGGATTGTTGTGCATTGGAGACCAGCAAGACCAGCGTGGGCTACAAAGTGAGCTCAAGGCCAACTTGAATTACATAGTGAAATCCTGTCTCAAAAAAAAAAAAAAAAAAGAAAAGAAAAGAAAAGATAAAAGGTTCTGTGTGTGTCATCTGGAGGAAAATGGCAGCTTGGGAACTTCAATACATCCACTCCCAACCACCCAGTTACCCACTATGGAGAGTGTGCAATGCCAACCCAGCTCACCCATGGAAAAGCATCAAAATCTCAGGGCCTTCCCAGTTCTGATTGCCAAGTTCCTCTCTGTGACCATGTCAGATGGAGCGCTGAGACAAGAAGAGGGACAGGGGGTGAATTGAAGTTTTATTGATTCTCAGTTCCTGACAGTGTACTGGATTCAAGACAGAGCCAGAGTCAGTACTTCCAGACCTTACCAAGTCCTAGGAAAGCTTTGGGGAAGGATTTCCCTTCCTATGTCACCCCAGGCCATTGGGTTATGATGGGGTGGATGGGCATATCTTGATTCTGATTTAAAAATTTATCTTGGAAAAATAAATTTTTGTGAAAATTCCACTGAAGGGCCAGTGGATAATGACAGCAATGTGGCAGTGTCTACCAGCCATGGTTCACTCCCAGAGGGCCACCAAGTGGGCCCCTGAGCCAAGCTGGCCCTCACCCCCATGTCTCTGTCCAAGGCCTCAGGACAGCACGTAGACCTCCAGCAGGCTGGAGACAGCATGCATGCGGTAGAAAATACCAAAAGGCAAGCAGATGTTGACAATGGCTGCCCAGAGGGAGTAGCCATAGAAGTCCACCTCCACGGTGTTGCTGAAGTGGGGCCGGGCCCCAAACGCGGGCATGATCCACAGCTGTGGGGGGGGGGGGGAGAGGGGAGCATCAGACAGCTGCCCCGAACAAACCTGCAGCTCTTTGTGTGTTTTGCTGGCCAAGGACAGGATGAGGGTCCCAGCCTGCCAGTTAGGTGGACACAGTTGGTTGGACATCACTGAGTGGTGACCTCCAGTATCTTGCACAGACGCTGGTACTCTCTGAGGAGCACTGGAAATGTGTCCAGCTAAGTAAGTTCACTCCTAGCCTCAGACTTTACCTGTGGTTACCTCTCTCTTTTTATGCACCTGTAAGATCAGAATCTCAACAAATGATGTAAGAAATTGGTGCAAACAGCTGGATCTGCAGCTAGAAGAATTAGTGAGGCACAAGGAAGAGGGATCAGGGCCCAGCCAGAAGGTCCCACAGCCTCTGTAAGGGCTCTCTCTCTCTCTCTCTCTCTCTCTCTCTCTCTCTCTCTCTCTCTCTCTCTCTCTCTCTCTCTCTCTCTCTCTCTCTCTCTC